>APFE030624405.1:83955-130514 GCA_000404065.3 Pinus taeda
AAATAAATATAATAATGGTTTAGATGTGAAAACCAGACTCTGGCACACTCTAACCCAAAATTCTTACTTGAAAACCAATTCTTTGGCTGGTAAGAATTCCTTGTTTATTTGTTTACTGTTTGGTTCATCGCTTCAATAGTGACTTGAGGACAAGTCAAAGCTTTAGTGGGGGAGAAGCATCAACATTTTTGTTTTCCTTATCTCATCTCCTCATTGTAAATTCTCAAAGAGATTGTTTCAGCACTTCAGTATTTCAATAAAGAAGTTGTTTTTGTCTTTGTTCTAATCAAAGGGACCTGTTCAAGCAATATGCAGTGGGACCTTTTCAGAAGACTATGTTACCAACACCAATATTAGAGGGACCTGTTCAACAAACATCAAAGGGACCTGTTAAAGACTGCTACATCAGGCTACTTCAACAAAGTTTCAACAGAGTTTCAAAGGTTGCTTATCATCAAGGCTACATCAACACCAAAGATCAAGGAAGCTACACACACATAGTTTTTCAGATTTCAAAGAAGTTGCACAAACATTCTTCAGATTTCAGTGGGACCTGTTATATCCAATTTCATCTCAAAAGGGACCTATTATGGACAATGAAGATTAGTCATATTTGGACAATGAAGATTAGTCCTACCTGTGCATGCCAACTCAACTTTTGGTCAATCAACAAGTGTAATGTATTGTTGTAATTTTTATTTTTAACATTTAAAATTCTTGAATTATTTTAGCGTTAAATATGATGATTATGATTGCTTATGATCAATTTCAAAAACACCTCTATACCCATCACTCTTGTAACATTCCTAACTACTCAACTCTGCTATCATTTCCCAACACACTTTAGCCTATTGCCATATTCCTCCTACGATTTTTAAATCTTTTCCTACACCACCCTTCAAACCTTATCATCGATCCATCATCTTCCTAATCGGCCAAGTACCAACAAGTAATGGACAAGTGGTGAATCATTGGAGAGACAAGTGTTAAACGATTTCATTCATTTTTTAATCGACCAAGTTATAAAACGATCGTTTGACCCAAGTCGACTCATGCAACAACTATTCGTTATCATCACTCCAACACTCCTTATATGTATATGGCGTTCTCATGATTGTACCTATGCAAACCAGTACAACTCCTCTGTCTTTGTGATATGAATGTGCTTTGCATTATCATTATAGTAAATTGGTTAAGGTCGGTTGTTAAGTTTCATTTCATTCTCAGTTCGTAAAAAGGGCATTACCATACTAGTAATTCAAACTCTGTGATTTCAAAGAAGGCCGAGACAGCAGGCACTACAAATGGAGAGCATAGTAAATAGGCTCACCACGAGTTTCTACCTTCGCCCATAATCTGAGGACGTGAATCCAGTCGCTGCCCAAGGAATTGAAAAAGGATACCCCGAGAAGCGAGGGCTCTACCATGTCGGTTAAGTGGAGCACAGAACAGAGGTAACAAATCGAGAGACCCTTATTGAACTATTGAAGCATAAACAAAAAGGGTTAGAACCGAAATTTCTTTTTCAAAATGACCAATAGAGCAGAGCCTAAAACATTTGATAGTTCACAATATCATGATGACTGTATTACGATTTTAAGGGAAAAGCAATGGTTATCCTTCCTAGAGAAATTTAACGGGAACAATGAAGAAGTGACCAAGTAGTTTGCATTTACATTTAATGGAGAGAAAGCAATGATAGGCAACTTCTCTTTTAGGATTTCAGAGGATACCATAGCACAAACCTTGGGAATCAGTCCAGAAGGAGAAAAATATTTCAAAACAAAACAATTTAAGGAAAAATCATGGACTCAGTTTATGTCTAGGTCGAGGGTTTCCTCTGTCAACTGGAAAAAGGGTGTCCCTAGAAGTTGGCTGATGCACCCATGGGATGAAATGGTGTACATTATTCAGAAATTTGTTACGTGTGAAGGTCGTTACAGCATAGTATATTTATATCACATCAAACTCTTGTTGCACTTAAAAGGACAATGCACCATCAGTCTACCCTATTTCCTCTTACAGAGTTTGACAAAGATGTCAAAAACTATTCAAAAACAAAAGGGTAATGAAGATAAAATTTTGTATCATTTTGGGTTGATTAAAATTCTAATTGAATTTGAAATGCAGAGGAGGGGAAAAACATGGAAAGAATATTTGGTTGCTAATCAAATCAAAGATGGAGAAGATGAACAGGAACATCAAGAGTGCTCAGAGTTTATGCTTGATATTGATGAGGAAATCCCTGTACGCAAGTCAAGAAATGTTCCGCCACACAGCAGTAGTGTAAGGAAAAGAAGGATGAGGCAAGAAGCTACCCAGAAAATTGAGCAAGACAAAATTTTCACTACTTATACAAGAAGATCAAGGAGAATAGAAAAGAACCAAACACAAGATGATCAACCAGAGTCAAATGCAAATGCACCAATGGAAATTGAGAGTAGTGCTCATTCATAGCCAGGACCGAAAGCCGAAATGGGAGTCGTGAGTAAAAATGGACAAGGGAAAGAGCCAACACCTGCAAACAAGAAACAGAGGTTGGAAAAACAAATTGAAAACCTAAAAGAAGAATTGATGGAGGCAAACATGCTAGAGAAGGTCATCAAGAAGGAGAATGAAATGTTGAGAGCTCAGAGCAAGAAGACTCAGCAGAAAAATGAGAAGCTGAAGGAGCAAATCAAAGAACTCAAGACCAAACAAACCGACATTTGCAAGTGGGCAACAAAATGGTATACTCAAAAGAAATCTCTCAAGGAAAAATACAAGAATTTGAAACATGAGCTCCATGTTCAGAAGAATGCCCAAGCTCAGAAGAATATAGATGCATTGTTGTAAGCGGCAGAGGCACAGGCAGGAACATAATATAAAGGGAGCACATCAGGATTACCATGAGGACATGCTAAATCATTGAGCTTGGGTGAGATGTTGGTACCATTTCATTGCCATCCTTTTCTTCTAGAAATCCATCATTTGTCTATATTTTTCTCCCATAAACCCCTCATAGTCCATCGAAATTGATTAATCAAAGCATTATAGTTGTTAATTTACATTAAATTTAGTTTGTGAATTTTTATGTTAAAAATTAGAAGTTTTCAACAAAAATTACAGGATGTCATGACTTCCTGTAAATGGTTTATGATGTGACAAGTGGCATGGCAGGAAAATCAAAACAAAGGATAGGAACGTGATCTGGAATGTACATACATGGTGAAAGATCTATTCAAAAACAAATCTAAAGCTCCTGGATAGATGGTCAATGCTGGTCAAACCCAGCCTTTTTGGTCACAAAGGCAGCAAAAAGCAAGAGTTTCCTAAACTGATTTCGTTTTGCTTTGGAAATCAATTAAGATTAGAAAGGACAAAAATCACTCTTTTGTAAAAGCAGAAACATCTGCATAATGTATGTACATTCGATTTAGAGGGAAAGTTAGTGATATAGGACAGGAGACAAGTAGATAAAAGACTGTGTATTGTATTGTCCAGAATGGTTGTTATCTTTGTGTATTGTTTCCAGAACATTTCTCTTGCATGTGATTTCGATTTCCAGAACTTAATTACAGTCATCATTTCACCCTTACAGTGCTTATGCGTTAACATTCTCATTGCTTGAAGTTTCTTAAGTGTGGCCATTGAAGCGTGGACGGGCCCTACGTGGAGATTGGTATACTTTTATTTTCATTTCCATAGCGTTTTCGAATCTGAATAGTGTGAATAGTGTTTAATGTTATTTCCTTGCCTGTGAGTTTATCGATTTGATTAGAAGTTCTTGCAAATAATATTCATGGTGATAGCTTAAGAATCTGATTGCTAGATCATTGAGCAATATCTTGTAAAAGATTTGATTGATCATTAGATTTCAAAGTATCTATGTGGACTCTGTTTTCATGCATTTAAAATTTCAGTGTGCTTAAAAGAGCTTTTGATTTTCATGAATTCTTAGTGTGTTAGCTGGAAAGAGCTTTTGTGGATAATATCCTTGTAAGAGGGTTTAAAACTCAGTCTAGCAACGCGCTATTTTTTTAGAACAGTTAGATAAATTAGATGATCTGAGTGTTAAGGTGTGAGAGGAAACATATTTCAATCTCCTGTAAAGGAATGCTGTAGCCTGTCACAGTAGACACTTAGTTAGGTAGATGAGATCCTTTTATGTCTATAGACTTTAGACACGTGCCTCTAAGTTTACCTACCTTGGTTGATATTAAATCTAGTCTAATCTAGCACCCTAGATTGGCCACTACAAGATGCAAAAACTTCTATTGAACTTGGTCCCCGGTGAGCCACTTGCCCTGGTGAAGGAGTTGGCTTGCTTTGACAACTCGATATAGTTGGATCCTTTGCTATCGGGTGTTCTTGATCTACGTGTCCATAATCTGATCAGTTGTGGCTTGTTCCATGCAATCTGGATTTAACTCTGTAGGTGTGAGTTGTTCTGCAATGTCTGATGTGTCTAACAATGGTGGGAAGTATGGTCGAAGGCAGTCCACATTGAACACTGGGTGCAGGCCAAGGAATGGAGGAATGCGAAGCTCAAATGCATTGTCTCCCACATCCTTAGTAATGGTGTAAGGACCATATCAGAGTGGTTTGAGTTTTCGATAGGCTCCAGTAAGGCATTCCTTTTGCAAATGCAACCAAACTTTGTTGCCCACCTGAAACTTCTGTGCCACCCGATGTTGATCATGTCGTTGCTTGTACTTGGCATTTGATTTCTATAGAATGTCATGGACCTGTTGGCGGATATGTTGGATGTGCTCAATGAAGCTGTTTGCTTTAATGGTTTTGGAGTGGACATGAGCCGAATCTACCAGAGTAGCTGCAAATGGAATGAACACACCAATGGGACATAGTGGTTGGAATCCCAAGCCCACCTAAAAAGGGTTGTGTCCAGTCGAGCTGTGGAGAGCTTGGTTATAATTGTGCTAGACATAGGGGAGGCTCTCATCCCATGTGTGTGGATGCTTTGAGTTGTAGATGTGCAGAATGTGTACGATCAGCGTGTTGACGACCTCTGTTTGACCATCGGTTAGGGGATGGAAAGTTGTGGACTTAGTGAGCTTGGTGTCCAACATCGACTAGAGATTGGACCAAAATGTACTGAGGAACTTGCTATCCCAATCTGAGATGATAGACTGTGGGATCTCAAAGTGCACCCACACTCATTCAAAGAAGATTTTAGCAGTGGCTTCCGCTGTGATATTCTTCTTGCAGGCCGCCATAATGGCCATCTTCGAGAATCTGTTGATCACCGCAAAAACACAGTCGTTGCCATGCTTAGTAGAAGGAAGGCCCGACATGTAGTTCATGGAGATGGATTCCCAAGGTCGACTAGGGGTTGGTAGTCGAGTATAGAGGGCTTGCTTCTTGATGGTCAGTTTGGAAATAACGCAGGCAGTGTAGGATCTGATGTATTTCACAACATCATGTCGAAGATTCGACGACTAGAAATACTTTTGCAGTACTCCCACCATTTTCTCAATCCCGAAATGCCTGATGGCTCGACTGTAGTGTGCTTCCCAAATCATCATGGCACACTCGCTTGAAGGAACACAAAGGTGTCCCAGGTGGCATAATAGGGCATCTTGGAGGTGAAAATTTGGAACTTGTTGACCCTCCAAGAGCGTTTGGTATGTGTGGCCGAATTATGGGTCACTTTTGTAGAGAAGTGGCCAATCAGAAGTCTCGTGCCCACAAGATTTGAGCACAGTGGTTAATGCCATGATTGGTGGTCAGCTGAGGCAATCTGCAACATTATTGGTGCCCTTCTTATACTTGATATTGAAATGGAACTGTTGCAGGTATGTGGACCACTTCTGATGGCAATCATTCTGCAACTTCCCTTGCGTCTATATGAACTGCAGGGGCTAGTGATTTGTGTGGATGACCGTTTCCTTCCCCAAATTGTAATGCTTCCATTGTCAATATGCCTGCACAATGGAATACATCTCTTTGTCATAAGTGGGATACTTTTAGACTGTGTCTGGAAGTGTATCACTATGATATGCCACTAGATGCCCCTGTTGAGTAAGGACTGCCACAATAGCATAGTCAGAGGCATCTGTCTCGATCTCAAATGGTTGTTGCAAGTCTGGTAATGTGAGCACTAGTGCAGAGCAGAGGCGATGTTTCAACTTCATGAATGCCTTCTGTTGAGATTCAAACCAAAATAATTTTGCTTTTGCTAATCCCTTGGTGACTTGACTAAAGGGCCAAGTGATATGAGAGAATCCCAACATGAACCTGCGGTAGAAATTTGCAAGACCCAAAAAGTTGCGGAGTTCTGTCAGAGTGGTTGGAGCTAGCCAATCCTGAATGACTTGGATATTTGTTGGATCCACATGCACCCCTCATTCATCAATAATGTATCTCAGATATTGAACCTGGGTCTTGCCAAAAGTGCATTTCTCCAAATTGGCACATAGCTTGTGTTGCCGTATAGCTTGGAGAATCTGTCGGGTGTGGTGAAGGTGCTCTTCCCAACTCTGCCTGAAGATCAGGATGTCATTGAAGTATACCACTACAAATGAGTTGGTGAATGGCTGCAAGATGTCATCCATCAACCTCAAGAAGGTTGCGGGAGCATTTGTTAACCCGAAAGGCATAACCAACCATTCGAAAAAGCCCTACTTGGCTGTGAAGGCAGTCTTCCACACATGGGAGGGTTCAATTAGTACCTGGTGATATCCTAATTTCAAGTCGAACTTGGTGAAATATTAGCCCCCTTCAGTTGGTCTAGAAGGTCATCAATCTGTGGGATCGGGTACCTATTCTGGACAGTGATCTTGTTCAGCACTCGATAGTCAATACAGAGTCTCCAAGTCTTGTGCTTCTTTTGTACCAACACGATCGGGCTCTCACAAGGTGATGAACTCACACGGACGTGACCTTTCTACAACAGCTCCTGAATCTACCTCTTGATTTCATTGTTCTCCAGAACAAAAAACTGATAGATTGGTCCATTGGGTAGTGGCACACCTAGGGTCAGATCGATGGAGTGCTTGACCTGACAGTGCAGAGGCACCTCTGCGGGGGAGGTGAAGATGTCCTCGTACTCCTCCATGACTTTGTCCATCTGTTGTTGGCGTGTGGAGGGGCCCTGTCTAGAGGTTGTCGCCACCATCTTCTTCCTTCCCTGAGGTCGTATCATTAGGAAAACAAATTTCCCAGTTTTGAAAATGAGCTTACTGCATTGTTTGCAGTGACCAAAGAGATGGCGGTAGGCGGTGTTACCTCTAGTATCCTGTACAACTTATTTCCCAAAGTAACAATAACAGCATGAGGCCTTGAATCACACATAACATGTCGCTTCCATAAGTATGGTTGGCCTAATAATACATCACAAACATCAAGGGGAGCAACGTTACATAATACCTCATCCGTGAAGGGATTGATGTTGTATGGAAGGCGACACTGCTGGCTCACACGAAGATCCCATCCTTGGTGAAGCCACCTGATGGTGTACAATTGTGGATGTGCTGTGGTTGGTAAGCCCAGCCGCTTCACGGCCTCTGCCGAAATGAGGTTCTTTTGGCTCCCACTATCGACAATGAATTTTAGCGGGGAACCCTTTACCCACATCTGGGAGTGGAAGAGGCCCTCCTCCTCCTTTGGATCTTCAGGTTCCTCCTTCTGGATCTTCGTGGTGGCAATGGTGGGGTTGGGCTAGGCATTGATAATCTGTTTCCCTTTGTCATTACCCTTGTCAGGTTCTGACTCAGAGTCACAACATGCATATGATTTTGAAGCCTTTAGCTCAGCCACCCATGACTGCTTGGCCCGACACTCACTTGTGTTGTGAGTGGAGCTCTTATGGAAATCACACCACTTTCCTGTGTCCTTCTTCGGCTTCGCGACGTTGTTCTTTTCTTGCGGTTTTGCCAGGTTGTCCTGGGCCGCCCCTCCTTGGCTTTGTCCTTTGTTCTGTGGTCTGGGGGCACCATTCCCTTGTTTTAGATTTGCAGATCCAAAGTCTCGCTTCTTCTGTTTCAACTTTTTCTCGATCTTGATGGCATATCGGTATGCCGTTCCAAGTGAGGAGATGTCCAGGAACTCCATCTCGTCTTGGATGTACCTATATAGGCAACCACGATACTTGAGAACCAAATGCTTCTCTGAATCCTTAATACCCAACTTCATGTGAAGTGTATGAAAAACATTGGTAAACTCCAGCACATCTTGGTCCCTTCCCTGTCGCAACATTGTCCACTTTATGTATTTATCCTCATAACTCCCGACAGGGTAGTACTGCTCCTTGATGGAATCTTGGAATGAGTTCCAAGTGGGTGAGGTTGAAAACAATAAGTTCGTACTTTCTGCCTTCTGCTCACAGTAGGTTTCCTACCAGTCCTTGATGTGGGGGGCTGCTTTGAGAAGTGCAAAAGTGATCTTTTCCTGACTGGAAAAATCATGAATAGAAAAATATCCTTCTAGCAGATTTAACAATTTATCTATAGCGTTTGCATCTATCTAACCCTCAAATATAGGAATGTCAAAGTTAACTTGTACCTTAAAGGGTGTGGTGATTCCAAAGTAGCTATCGGAAGTAGATGCGTCACCCCTAGGTTGTCGCTGAAGGATCTGGGAAAAGTTGTCCATCATCATGTTCCTTTGTCGCTCGAGGGCTTCTTCGAGCCATATTTTGATAGGATCTCCTGCCCCCTCATCTTTCTTTTCATCTGCCATGGGAGGCAGTTGGGATTTGCGAGGCTGGTCTTGTAAAGGTTTGACCAGTTCAAGCCCTAACTCCTTATATCTCGACCCTGTTGGGGATATGCAAAGAAAAATAGAGAAATAGTAGACCGCTCTGATACCACTGACCCAGATTTAAATGGGATCGCAACAAATGACAGAGATAACCATAAATACAAAGATGCAGCAGAAATAATACTTCATTCTATTAATATCAAATAATGAAATATGCTTATAAACAGAAATGGAAATAAACTAGCTATGACGATGGTAGCTTATCTCTGAGAAGAGATGTGGCAGCTACATGCCTCTGAACTGTGTTACAATGAGGCTTAAAGGCCTATTTATTATTGAGAAACAATGGAAAATCCTAAACATAAAAAAAACCTAACGCTAGGAGATGAAGCGCCAAAATTGTGGGCCTCGTTTGGGTAAATTGGTACATCAACTTCCTGGGGTCGTAATTTTGGCATACGATCTCTGTTTGGCTACTATAATACCTTTTTTTGAAGATCTCGAAAAGAAAGTTGAAAACAAATTAGCAAGCCATTTAAGGATATTTTCGGTCTCTTCATTTTCCTTAGAAACGTCGTTTAGGGCCTCAAAATGGATCCGGAAGTTCAGGACCCAAAAAAATGCCAAAAATAGTAAACTGTGCTACAATTAAGGAAACCGAAAAACTGAAAGAGACAATGTCGGGGGTCCAAGTGGAATAGGCAGGTGGTCACCAATATCCACCTGGATCATTCCTCCCCCCTTAGGAAGCAATGATCCCCATTGCGTTGACTGCCTCCATGAGATGGGGAAACTTCTGCTGAACTTGGTCCATGGTGAGCCACTTGCCATGGTGAAGGAGTTGTCCTGCTTTGATAACTCAATATAGTTGGATCCTCTGTTGTCGGGTGTTCTTGATTTGCGTGTCCATGACTCGATCAGTTGTGGCTTGTTCCATGCAATCTAGATTTAACTTTGTAGGTGTGAGTTTTTTTGTAATGTCTGATGTGTCTAACAATGCCGGGAAGTATGGTCGAAGGTGGTCCACATTGAACACTGGGTGCAGGCCAAGGAATGGGGGAATGCTAAGCTCAAATGCATTGTCTCCCACAACCATGGAAATGGTGTAAGGACCATATCAGAGTGGTCTGAGTTTCCAATAGACTCTAGTAAGGCATTCCTTTTGCAAATGCAACCAGACTTTGTCGCCCACCTGAAACTTGTGTGGCACCCGATGATGATCATGTCGCTGCTTGTACTTGGCATTTGATTTCTCGAGAATTTCATGGACCTGTCGGCAGATATGTTGGATGTGCTTAATGAAGTTGTTCGCTTTATCGGTTTCGGACTGGACATGAGCTTAATTTGCTTGAGTAGCTGCAAATGGCCACATCAATGGGACATAGTGGCTGGAACCCCACGCTCACCTGAAATGTTCTGTGTCCAGTCGAGCTGTGGAGAGCCTAGTTATAGCAGTGCTGGACATAGGGGAGGCTCTCATACCATGTGCGTGGATGCTTTGAGTTGTACATGCGCGGAATGTGTACAATCATCTTGTTGTCGACCTCTGTCTGACCATCAGTTTGGGGATGGAAAGCTGTGGACTTAGTGAGCTTGGTGTCCAGCATCAACCAGAGACTGGACCAAAATATACTGAGTAACTTGTTGTCCTGATTTGAGATGATAGACTTTGGGATCCTAAAGTGCACCCACACTCGTTAAATGAAGAGTTTATTAGTGGCTTCCGCTGTGATATTCTTCTTGCAGGCCGCCATAATGGCCATCTTCGAGAATCTGTTGACGACCACAAAAACACAGTTGTTGCCATGCTTAGTAGAAGGAAGGCTCGAAATGCAGTCCATGGAGATGGATTCCCAAGGTCGACTAGGGGTAGGCAATGAAGTATAGAGGCCTTGCTTCTTGATGGTCGGTTTGGCAATAACACAGGCAATGCAGAATCTGATGTACTTCACGACATCCTGTCGACTATTCGGCCAGTAGAAATACTTCTGTAGTATTGCCACCGTTTTCTCGAACCCGAAATTACCAGCGGCCCGACTGTAGTGTGCTTCCCAGATCATCTTGGCACGCTCACTTGAAGGAACACAAAGGTGTCCTAGGTGGCATAATAGGGCATCCTGGATGTGAAAATCTGGAACTTACTGACCCTCCAAGAGCGTTTGGTATGTGTGGCCGAATTCTAGGTCGCTTTTGTAGAGAGGTGGCCAATCAGAAGTCTCATGCCCACAAGAGTTAAGCACGGTGGTTAACGCCATGATCTGTGGTCGGCTGAGGCAATCTACAACATTATTGGTGTTGCCCTTCTTATACTTAATATTCAAATGGAACTGTTGCAGGTATGTTGACCATTTCCTAATGGCGATCATTCTACAACTTCCCTTGCATCTGTATGAACTGCAGGGTCCGGTGGTTTTCGTGGATGACTGTTTCCTTCCCCAAAATGTAATGCTTCCATTGTCGTCATGCCTGAACAATGGAATACATCTCTTTTTCATAAGTGGGATACTTTTGGACTATGTGTGAAAGTGTCTCACTCTGATATGCCACTGGATGCCCCTATTGAGTAAGGACTGCTCCAATAGCATAGTCAAAGGCATCTGTCTTGATCTCAAATGGTTGTTTCAAGTTTGGTAATGTGAGCACTAGTGTAGAGCAGAGGCGATGTTTCAACTCGGTGAATGCCTTTTGTTGAGATTCAAACAAAAATAATTTTTCTTTCGCTCCTCTCTTGGTGACTTGACTCAAGGGCCAAGTGATATGAGAGAGTCCCAACACGAACCTGCGGTAGAAATTGGCAAGACCCAGAAAGCTGCAAAGCTCTGTCAGAGTGGTTGGAGCTGGCCAATATCAAATGACTTGGACCTTTGCTGGATCCACATGCACCCCCCATTCATCAATAAAGTATCTCAGATACTGAACCTGGGTCATGCCAAAAGTGCATTTCTCGAAATTGGCACATAGCTTGTGTTGCTGTAGTGTTTGGAGAATATGTCGGATGTGGTGGAGGTGCTCTTTCTAACTCTGGTTGAAGATCAGGATGTCATCCCAGTATACAACTACAAATGGGTTGGTGAATGGCCGCAAGATGTCATCCATCAGCCTCATGAAGGTTGCGGGAGCATTTGTTAACCCAAAAGGCATAACCAACCATTTGAAAAGGGCCTCCTTGTCTTTGAAGGTAGTCTTCCACACATCAGAGGGTTTGATTTGTACCTAGTGATATCTTGATTTCAAGTCGATCTTGCTGAAATATTTCCCCCCCTTCAGTTGGTCCAGAAGGTCATCAATCCGTGGGATCGGGTACCAATTCCGGACAGTGATCTTGTTTAGCGCCCGATAGTCAATACAGAGTCTCCAAGTCCCGTCCTTCTTCTGTGTCAACACGATTGGGCTCCCACAGGGTGATGAACTTGGCTGGATGTGACCTTTCTGCAGCAGCTCCTGAATTTGCCTCTTGATTTCGTCATTCTCGAGAACGGATCGCGGATAGATTGGTCCATTGGGCAACGGTGCACCTGGGGTTAGATCAATGAAGTTCTTGACCTGGCAGTAAAGAGGCACCCTTGCGAGGGAGGTGAAGATGTCCTCGTACTCCTCCATGACCTTGTCCATCTGTTGTTGGCATGCGGAGGGGCCCTGTCTAGAGGTGGTGGCCACCGTCTTCTTCTTTCCCTAAAGGCGTATCATCAAGAAAACAAATTTCCCGGTTTGGAAATGAGCTTACTGCATTGTTTTGCAGTGACAAAAGAGATGGCGGTAGGCAGTTCTACCTTCGGTATACTGTACAACTTATTTCCCAAAGTAAAAATAACAACACGAGGCCTTGAATCATACACAACATGTCGCTTCCATAAGTATGGTTGGCCTAATAATACATCAAAAACACCAAGGGGAGCAACGTCACATAATACTTCATCCGTGAAGGGCTTGATGTTGTATGGAAGGTGACACTGCTGTCTCACACGAAGTTCCCGTCCTTGGTGAAGCAACCCGATGGTGTATGATTGTGGATGTGCTGTGGTTGGTAAGCCTATCCGCTTCACGACCTTTGCAGAAATAAGGTTCTTTTGGCTCCCACTGTCGATAATGAATTGTAGTGGGGAACCCTTTACCCACTTCTGGGAGTGGAAGAGGTGCTCCTCCTCCTCTGGATCTTCAGGTTCCTCCTTTTGGATCTTCGTGGTGGCAATGGGGGTTCTGACTCAGAGTCGGAACATGCATCTGATTTTGAAGCCTTTAGCTCGACCACCAGTGACTTCTTGGCCCAACACTCACTTGTGTTGTGAGTGGAGCTCTTATGGAAATCACACCACTTTCCCGTGTCCTTCTTCGGCTTCGCGGTGTTGTTCTTTTCTTGTGGCTTTAGCGGGTTGTCCTGGCCCGCCCCACCTTGGATTTGTCCTTTGTTCTGTGGTTTGGGGGCACCATTCCGTTGCTTCAGATTTGTAGATCCAAAGTCTCACTTCTTCTCTTTAAACTTTTGCTCGATCTTGACGGCATATCGATATGCCATGCCAAGTGAGGAGATGTTTAGGAACTACATCTCGTCTTGGATGTACCTGTGTAGGCAACTGCGGTACTTGAGAACCGAATGCTTCTATGAATCCTTGATGCCCAACTTTGTGAGAAGGGTATGAAAAACATTGGTAAACTCCGGCACATCTTGGTCCCTTCCCTATTGCAGTGTTGTCCACTTTATGTATTTATCCTCATAGCTCCTAACAAGGTAGTACTGCTCCTTGATGGCATCCTGGAACAAGTTCGAAGTGGGTGCAATTGAAAATAACGAGTTCATACTTTCAGCCTTCTGCTCATAGTAGGTTTCCCACCAGTCCTTGACGTGGGGGGCTGCGTTGAAAAGTGCAAAAGTGATATTTTCTTGGCTAGAAAAATCATGAATGAAAAAATATCCTTCTAGCAGATTTAACCATTTATCTATAGCGTCTGCATCTATCTGACCCTCAAACATGGGAATTTCAAAGTTAACTTATATCTTAAAGGATGTGGTGCTTCCAGAGTAGCTGCTAGAAGTAGATGCGTCGCCCTTGGGTAGCCGCTGAAGGATCTGGGAAAAGTTGTTGATCATCACGTTCCTTTGTCGCTCGAGGTCTTCTTCGAGCAAGATTTTGATAGGATCTCCTGCCCCCTCGTATTTCTTTTCATCCACCATGGGAGGCCATCAAGATTTGCGAAACTAGTCTTGCAAAGGTTAGACCAATTCCAGCCCTAACTCCTTATATCTTGACCTTGTTGGGGACATGCAAAGAAAAACTTAGAAAGAGCAGACCGCTTTGATGTCATTGTTTGGATTTAAACGACAATGCAACAAATTACAAAGATAACCATAAATACAAAGATGCAGCAGAAAAAATACTTCATTCCATTAATATCAAACACTGAAATACGCTTACGAATAGAAATGGAAATAAACTAGCTAGGGCGATGGTAGCTTATCTCTGAGAAGAGATGTGGCAACTACATGCCTCTTAATTGTGTTACAATGAGGCTTAAAGGCCTATTTATTATTGAGAAATAATGGAAAACCCTAAACATAAAAAAACCTAACCCTTGGAGATGAAGTGCAAAAACTGTGGGCTCCATTTGGGTAAATTGGTACATCAACTTCCCGGGGTCGTAACTTTGGCATACGTTCTCCGTTTGGCTATCATCATACCTCATTTCGAAGATCTCGAACAGAAGGATGAAAACAAATTGACAAAGAAATTTGTGGTTAATTTGGTCTCTTTGTTTTACCTAAAAATGCCGTTTACGGCCTCAAAACAGCTCCGGAAGTTCAGGACGAGAAAAATTGCCAAAGATAGTAAATTGTGCTAGAATTAAGGAAACCAAAAAACTGAAAGAGACAATGTCGGGAGTCCAAGTGGAATAGGCAGGTGGCCACCAATATCCACTTGGATCATTCCTCCCCCCTTAGGAAGCAATGGTCCCCATTGCATTGAGAGCCTCCATGAGATGGGGAAACTTCTGCTAAACTTGGTCCCTGGTGAGCCACTTGCCATGGTGAAGGAGTTGGCCTGCTTTGACAACTCGATATAGTTGGATCCTTTGCTATTGGGTGTTCTTGATCTACATGTCCATAATCGATCAGTTGTGGCTTGTTCCATGCAATCTGGATTTAACTCTGTAGGTGTGAGCTATTCTGCAATGTCTGATGTGTCTCGCAATGGTGGGAAGTGTGGTCGAAGGTGGTCGACATTGAACACTGGGTGTAGGCCAAGGAATGGGGGAATGCTGACCTCAAATGCATTGTCTCCCACAACCTTGGTAATGGTGTAAGGGCCATATCGAAGTGGTCTAAGTTTCCGATAGGCTCTGGTAAGGCGTTCCTTTTTCAAATGCAACCAGACTTTGTCGCCCACCTGAGACTTGTGTGGCACCTGATGTTTATCATGTCGCTGCTTTTACTTGGTATTTGATTTCTCCAGAATATCATGGACCTGCTGGCAGATATGTTGGATGTGCTCAATGAAGTTGTTTGCTTTATCGGTTTCGGGCTGTAGATGAGCCGAATTTGCTTGAGTAGCTGCAAATGGCATGGCCACATCAATGGGACATAGTGGTTGGAATCCCAAGCGCACCTGAAAAGGGCTGTGTCCAGTCAAGCTGTGGAGAGTCCGGTTATAGCTGTGCTGGACATAAGGAAGGCTTTCATCCCATGTGCATGGATTCTTTGAGTTATACATGTGCAAAATGTGTACGATCATCCTGTTGATGACCTCTATCTGACCATCGGTTTGGGGATGGAAAGCTGTGGACTTAGTGAGCTTGGTGTCCAACATCGACCAGAGACTGGACCAAAATGTATTAAGGAACCTGTTGTCCCGATCTGAGATGATAGACTGTGGCATCCCAAAGTGCAACCACACTCATTCAAAGAAGAGTTAAGTAGTGGCTTCCGCTATGATATTTTTCTTGCAGACCGACATAATGGCCATCTTCGAGAATCTGTCGACCACCACAAAAACACAGTCGTTGCCATGCTTAGTAGAAGGAAGGCCTGACATGTAGTCCATTGAGATGGATTCCCAAGGTCGACTAGGGGTAGGAAATGGAGTATAGAGGCCTTGCTTCTTGATGGTTGGTTTGGAAATAGCGTAGGTAGTGCAGGATCTGATGTACTTCACAACATCCTGTCAAAGATTCGGCCAATATAAATACTTCTGCAGTACTACCACCATTTTCTCGACCCTGAAATGCCCAGTGGCCCGACTGTAGTGTTCTTCCCAAATCATCTTGGAACACTCACTTGAAGGAACACAAAGGTGTCCCAGGTGGCATAATAGGGCATCATGGAGGTGAAAATTTGGAACTTGCCGACCCTCCAAGAGCATTTGGTATGTGTGGCCGAATTCTGGGTCGCTTTTGTAGAGAAGTGTCCAATCAGAAGTCTCCTGCCCACAAGAGTTGAGCACGGTGGTTAACGCCATGATCGATGGTCGACTGAGGCAATCTACAACTTTATTGGTGCTGCCCTTCTTATACTTGATGTTCAAATGGAACTGTTGCAGGTATGTGGACCACTTTTGATGGCAATCATTCTGCAACTTCCCTTGTGTCTGTATGAACTGCAGGGGCCGGTGGTCTATGTGGATGACCGTTTCCTTCCCCAAAATGTAATGCTTCCATTTTCGGCAGGCCTGCAACCTGACAAAAGCCCAAGTACTTAGCTCGGATATCAAGAAAGAAAGCGTAATTACTTAGAGAATACATCTCTTTGTCATAAGTGGGATACTTTCAAATTGTGTTTGAAAGTGTCTGACTATGATATGCCACTGGATGCCCCTGTTGAGTAAGGACTACCCCAATAGCATAGTCAGAGGCACTTGTCTCGATCTCAAATGGTTGTTGCAAGTCTAGTAATGTGAGTATTGGTGTAGAGTGGTTGGAGATGGCCAATCCTGAATGACTTGGATTTTTGCTGGATCCACATGCACCCCCGGTTCATATATAATGTATCCCAGATACTGAAACTGGATCATGCCAAAAGTGCATTTCTCCAAATTGGCACATAGCTTGTGTTTCCACAGTGTTTGGAGAATCTGTCAGATGTGGTGGAGGTGCTCTTCCCAACTCTGGCTGAAGATCAGGATGTCATCCAAGTATACCGCTAAAAATGAGTTGGTGAATGGCCACAAGATGTCATCCATCAGCCTCATGAAGGTTGTGGGAGCATTTGTTAACTAGAAAGGCATAACCAACCATTCGAAAAGGCCCTCCTTGGCTTTGAAGGCAATCTTCCACACATGGGAGGGTTCGATTGGTACCTGGTGATATCTTGATTTCAAGTCAAACTTGTTGAAATATTTTACCCCCTTCCATTGGTACAGAAGGTCATCAATCCATGGGGTTGGGTACCTATTCCGAACAATGATCTTGTTCAACACCCGATAGTTAATACAGAGTCTCCAAGTCCCATCCTTCTTTTGTACCAACACGATCGGGCTCCCATAGGGCGAGGACCTCATCCGGATGTGACCCTTCTGCAACAACTCCTGAATCTACCTCTTGATTTCGTCGTTCTCCAGAATGGAGCGCCAATAGATTGGTCCATTGGGTAGCGATGCACCTAGGGCCAGATCGATGGAGTGCTTGACCTAACAGCGCAGAGGCACTCATGCGGGGAGGTGAAGATGTCCTTGTACTCCTCCACGACCTTGTCCATTTGTTGTTGGTGTGCGGAGGGGCCTTGTCTGAAGGTCGTGGCCACCGCCTTTTTCTTTCCCTGAGGGCGTATCATCAGGGAAACAAATTTCCCGGTTTTGGAAATGAGCTTACTGCATTGTTTTGCAATAATCAAAGAGATGGTGGTAGGCGGTGCTACCTCCGGTATCCTATACAACTTATTTCCCAAAGTAACAATAATAACACGAGGCCTTGACTCATACACAACATGTCACTTCCATAAGTATGGTTGGCCTAATAATACATCACAAACATCAAGGGTAGAAACATCACATAATATCTCATCCGTGAAGGGCTTGATGTTGTATGGAAGGCGACACTGCTGACTCACGTGAAGATCCCTTCCTTAGTGAAGCCACTTGATGGTGTACAGTTGTGGATGTGTTGTGGTCGGTAAGCCCAACCGCTTCACAACCTCTGCTGAAATGAGGTTCTTTTGGCTGTTGTTGTTGACAATGAACTTTAGCGGGGAACCTGTAACCACATCTGGGAATGGAAGAGGTGCTCCTTCTCCTCTTGATCTTCAGGTTCCTCCTTCTGGATCGTCATGGTGGCAATGGTGGCGTTGGGCTCGACATTGATAATCTGTTTCCCTTTATCATTCCCCTTGTGAGGTTCTAACTTAGAGTCGGAACATGCATTTGATTCCGAAGCCTTTAGCTCGACCACTAGTGACTTCTTGGCCCAACACTAACTTTTGTTGTGAGTGGAGCTCTTATGGAACTCACACCACTTTCCTGTGTCCTTCTTCAGCTTCGCGACATTTTTCTTTGCTTGCAGCTTTGGCAGGTTATCCTGGGCCACCCTACCTTGGCTTTGTCTTTTGTTCTCCGGTTTGGGGGCACCATTCCCTTGCCTAAGATTCATAGATCCAAAGTCTCGCTTCTTCTGTTTAAACATTTGCTTGATCTTGATGACATATCGTTTTGTTGTGCCAAGCAAGGAGATGTCCAGGAACTCCATCTCGTCCTAGATGTACCTGTGTAGGCAACCACGGTACTTGAGAACTGAATGCTTCTCTGAATTCTTGATAACCAACTTCGTGCGAAGGGTATGAAAAACATTAGTAAACTGTGGCACATCTTGGTCCCTTCCTTGTCGTAGATTTGTCCACTTTATGTATTTATCGTCATAGCTCTCGACAGGGTATTATTGTTCCTTGATGGCATCCCGGAACGAGTTCCAAGTGGGTGCGGCTAAAATAGTGAGTTTGTACTTTTAGCCTTCTACTCACAGTAGGTTTCCCACCAGTCCTTGACGTGGGGGGCTACTTTGAGAAGTGCAAAAGTGATATCTTCCCAGCTGGAAAAATCATGAACGGAAAAAAATCCTTCTAGCAGATTTAACCATTTATCTACAACGTCTGCATCTATTTGACTCTCCAATATGGGAATGTCAAAGTTAACTTGTACATTAAAGTGTGTGGCGGTTCTAGAGTAGCTGTCGAAAGTAGATGTGTCGCCCCTAGGTAGCCGCTGAAGGATCTGGGCAAAGTTGTCCATCATCGCGTTCCTTTGTCACTCAAGGACTTCTTCGGGCAAGATTTTGATAGGATCTCCTACCTCCTTGTCTTTCTTTTCATCCGCCATGGGAGGCCGTCGGGATTTGCGAGGTTGGTCTTGCAAAGGTTCGACCAGTTCAAGCCCTAACTCCTTATATCTTGACCTCGTTGGGAACATGCAAAGAAAAATAGAGAAAGAGTATACTGCTCTGATACCATGATCCAGATAACGGAATCAACCATTACAAGTACCGTAATACAAAGATGCAACATAAATTACTCATTCCATTAATATCAAATACTGAAATATGTTTAAAACAAAATTTTAAATAAACTAGCTAGGGCGATGGTAGCTTATCTCTGAGAAGAGATGTGGCAGCTACATGCCTCTGAACTGTGTTACAATGAGGCTCAAAGGCCTATTTATTATTGAGAAACAATGGAAAACCCTAAACATCTAAAAACCAAACCTTAGGAGGTGAAGTGCCAAAATTGTGGGACCCGTTTGGGTAAATTGGTACATCAACTTCCCGAGGTCGCAACTTTGGCATACGATCTCCGTTTGGCTATCATAATACCTCGTTTCAAAGATTTCAAAGAGGAGGACAAAAACAAACTTGCAAGGCAATGTAGGATAGTTTTGGTCTCTCTGTTTTCCCTAAAACGCCATTTAGGGCGTTGTACGTTAAGAAACCAATTTCCTGGCTGTATAGAAATTGTGCTTAAGACATTAATGATTACAAAGATTGTCACTTATTTCTCACTTGTTTGTCACTTAATTATATATTGTGTTCTCAAGTGAAGGACCTGGGAAATCTAGTTCTTGATCCTCAATACTTAGGTGACAAGATAACATAAAAATGCCATTTGATTGTTGAAGACAATGAATTAAGAAAGATTGAATAAGTCATAGACAATATGTTGTTTAGCACAGGATCTACTATCTGTGACACTGGGAGAAGTTATAGATAATAAGCAGTTTTATATAGAAACTACTATCTGTAACTTAGAAGAATTGCAGAGATGAGAACTTCAAGTATAGGAGTGCTCTTTAAGGAATTTAACTTTATTTACATAGGAAAATAAAGACCTGAAGCTTCAATTACTATACTCAAAGGAAGAAAACATAAGATGATACATAACAGAGAGGACACAAAATCATACCCAACAACATATGGAAAACTTCTAATTCTTCATTAATCAATAGTTGTATTAGGAATTCAGTAGCTTAGTCTCCAGGTTCTTCAAAATTTGAACCCCTTCTTTCTAAATTTACCTCCTTTTATACATTACAAGGTAGTTGGTGATCACCAAAACTGTCAAAATGCTTAATTATTTTCCTAACTGTCTAGAGTAAAAGATATTACAAAACATTACACAAAGGGTAAAAGACACCTCCTTCTAAAGAATATAGAACAATAGGAAGTAACGAAAGTTAGACAATAATGATAACTGCTAGCTTTTCGGCCATGTTGTTGGGTCGCTGACTTTCTCTAAAGAAGCTTTAATAATGATTAAACCATTTTAATTATAATAAACTTTGACAAAACCCCGTGCATGAACCTGGGCTTACGTATGTATCAGGTGAGTTTTGATTGGCCAAAACACAGGAAAACCTGACCAATCACCTTCCTTTGAAATTTTAGTCATCCACCGCTACTTCTAATTGTTTCACTTAAACAACGGAATTGGCTATTTTACGTGAAACATTAGTTTGCCATGGAACTAAAAAGATTTAACAATTTGATTCATAAACTCGTTGGGTCCACCTTAGCTGTGCGTGAGCCGTCCGATCATTCGTTCAATCAATGGTTTGATCCTCCGGAACCCACGAGATTTTAAACTCGTTTGAAATAAATCATATCGAGTCCGCTTGTTCAATGCTTTGTTGACTCCCATATGGACCCGATGGGAAATATATATCACCAGTTAATAATCTATCAGGTTTGACTTTAGTGCTAAAACTCGATCATTACTTCGGCTGATATCCGTTGGCTCCCATCTTTTTGGATGGACGACTGAGATTAACCTGGACTTTAGTAAGCTTGAACTACATTTGATATACCATTGCGTCCGATAAGTTGTCACCCGATTTCCGTTGGATCTGTGGCTTGTCAATCAACAACCCATATCTTCTCGCGGGTACACCATCGCATTGGATTTATGAAACAAAACCCATTCAAGTTAAGTTGTGCGAAATCAAACAAAATACTTCAATTCTCTTAGACTTTGTGGGGGTAAAGCATATAAGGGAACTACATTGATAACGAACCCCCACAATGATTCTAGGCCACACGTTGTGGTCAACCATGCTCACGTCACGGTCAACCACGGGGTTGAGCCTTAATTAACCTTCAGACTTATTGTTTTCCTGCAGCACACCTTCTCATACTCATCAAGCTATCGCTTGATCATGCCTCTTAAACCTGCATGGCCTTTAAACAAAGGTTTGATTTTTCTTCTCTTTTGATTTTTATTTCTTTTTGTGATAAATCTAAAAATAAGAAGAAAATAACAATGGAAGCTACAACATCTAGCTCCACCTGGGGATAGTGCTTTTGCCACAGAAGCACTAAGAACCACAGATCAATGCCTTCACCATAGGCATGGAGTCATATATTGCAACCAATTCAAATTCTATGGCATTTGTACACTGAATACACTCCGATATTTATAAGGATAAAATGCTTATGATTTAGAACTGGAAGAAATGCTTGAGGTATTGCCCATTGACAGGCAGCTGTAGAGTTTCTCCATCAAGATTCTCAAGAAGGAAGTGTTATTGGACCTTTCTTCAACAATTCTAAAAGGACCATACCAGAGAGGATCAAACTTCCCATGCTTACCTTTATCTTCTCTTCTGGTATCCCATCTTAGTACTAGATCTGCAACTTTAAAATCAATCTCCTTGGCTTTTCTGTCAAAAATTATTTTCATCTTCGATTGATACATAATCAAGCTGTCTATTACCTTGTCTCTATTCTCACTTAGCTCCATTACTTTATTTATTCTTATTATCAAAGCATTGGGTTCTTCTTTCGCCTCCTGAATCATTGCAATCACAGGCTTCACGAGTTGACTAAGCCTGATTTCCATATACTAATTCAAAAGGTGATTTGCCTGTAGATCTTCTTGTAATCACTCTAGACCATAGAGCAAACTTTAACTTAGAATCCTAGTCTTTTTGGTTCTCTACAATAGTTTTCTTAAGGATCTTCATCAAATTTTTGTTAGTGGATTCAACTAATCCATTTCCTTGTGGATGATAAGCTGTTGAATGAGACAAAATAACATTATAATTTTGACAAAAAGCAATAAACTTACTTGAATTAAAGACTTGAGCATTATCTGTTATGATTTTGATGGGGCATCCAAATCTGCTGAAAATGTTCTCCTCTAAGAATTTCATCACCACCTGATCATTTGCCCTCTTAGTAGGTATAGCTTCTACCCACTTAGTGAAGTAATCGGTAGCTATGAGAACCCACTTGTGCTGTCCACTTGAAGGTGGGTTAATATCTCCAACAAAGTCCAATCCCCATTTTCTGAATGGTTCCTCTATGAAGACTGGGATCAGAGGCAAGGGAGCTAACCTCTTCTTCTCAGCAAAACACTGACACTTCTGACAACTTCTGACAAACTTGAATGTATCACCAAATAAAGTAGGCCAATAAAATCATGTCTGAAGGATTTTATGTGTAGTAAGTTTCAAACTGTAATGTCCTCCACATAGCCCTTCATGATGATCTTTTATTGCCTTTGTAAACTCATCCTCTGTTAAACATAGCAACAACATTCCTACATGATCCTTCCAGTATAATCTGCCTTCCATAATCACATATGGTTGTGCTTTGATCTTTAATGCTCTAAATTTGTTCTATCCAAGGATTGGGGACAGGAGATATAACACAAATAATGAATTATATGCTTGTACCATTCTGAACATAAAAATTTATACCTGATCTTCATACTTGGATCTGGCTTTTCTTCATTTTCTTCAGTTGTTCCTTCATCCATAGGTGTCAGCAAGTTGATACCCAATGTCTGAAAGTTAGACTCTGTCATCATTTTTGCCAATCCTTCCCCTTTCACCAACTTTGTGGGTTTTATGTCCAAGTCATACTCTTGGATCTTAGCTATCCACTTTCCTCTTTTGCCTTCTACATCTCCCTGTACTAATACATCTTTTACTGTAGCATCTGGCACATAGGCAATAATATGTGATTGCAACACATAGTTTCTAAAGGCTTTTAGGGCTTTTACCAAAGCATACACCTGCTTCTCAAGAATATTATACTTCAGCTCAACATACCTAAGAATCTTACTGAAGAATGCAATAGGTTGCTCCTTCTCTTCATCATTCTTCTATAGTAAGACATCAACTATTGAAGTCAGTGATGTGAATGAAAAAACTTGGAAAGGATTTTGATAATAAGGGCTGATTAGGAATGGAGCTACCTGCAATGCTTCTTTAATCTTGGAAAATGACTCTCTAGCTTCCCTGGTCCAATGCACTTCATTCTCTTTCTTTAGAATATTACTAATTTCTTTTACAATTTCTGCATAATTGGACACAAATATCCTTAAGAAGTTTATTTTTCCCAGGAACTTTTGAATATCCTTTTTACTCCTTGGTAGTGGTATTTTTTGCACAACTTGTACTCTTTCTAGGTCTATCTTCACTTCATCTCTAGAAACAATATGCCCCAATAGTTTGCCCTCTTCCGGAGCAAATATGGATTTCTCGGGATTTAAGGAAAGCCCAAATCTTCTACATTTTTCAAAAGTATTTTTCAGATGTCCAAATGTTCTTCATCAGATTTTGAGAAAACAATAATATCATCCAAATATTTTACTACAAACTTATCTCCCACAAAAGCAATGTCCATAGCCCTATGAAATGTAGCACCTGCGTTCATCAACCCAAAAGGCATTTTGGCATACATAAAGGTTCCCCAGGGAGTTGTGAATGTTGTCTTCTTCTGATTTTCTCTATCCACAACCACCTGATTATACCCAGAGAATCCATCCAACATTGACATTCTAAAAGATCTTCTTACCTTCTACAACACATGATCCATCTTAGGCAACGAATAATTATCCTTCAAGGAAGCCCTGTTGAGATTTCTGAAGTCCACACATAACCTTATCTCTCCATTTTTATTTCTTATAGGCACTAAATTAGCCACCTAATCAGAGTACCTGAGTGGAACTATTATTTTGGCATCAAGCAATTTTTTGACCTCTTTTTCAATTGATGGTAAAAGCAGAGGATTTATCTATCTAAGCTTCTGTTTAAAGGGCTTAATTCCCTCCTTCAAGGGGATCTTGTGCTAAATAATATTTACATCGTATGTTTTGAGATCCTCATAGGACCATGCAAAGACATCAACATAGTCCTTGAAAAGTTTAATATATCTCTCTTGATAATTAGGTGAAACTCCACTGAATAATTTGACTTGCTTGGGTTTCTCCTGAGTTCCAATAATGATCATGAATGTGTTCATCCTGTGAAATTTTTCTTGAGTCAACAACCACATCATTAGGGTTAAAAATCCTTTCAAGAGGGACAAACCCCTTTGGCAGAATATTATCTTTCAACTGAAAAACTTTTTGATTAGCTATTGAATCTTTTAAACCACTAACTTCTGCAACTTTTGTTGTTTCATCTTCATCCTGATCAATTTCTGTGCCCTAAAACTCCTCAACCATAGTAAAAAATTCTTTAATCTATTGATCATCTTCAAAAGCTTGCCAATGTTTAATATTATCAGGAACAGAAGGTCTATACCTCATTTCTACCTCATATCTTAGTTTTGGATTAATAGGAGGCATGAAAGTACTAGTAACCACAACCAATGAATCTGCTAATCTATTCCCATCCCTTGGAATGAATTGAATATTAAAATCTTCGAAAAAATTCTCAATCAAATCCCAAACTTCATTGCTGTATGCCCTAAGCCTAGGGTGTTTTGTCTGACAGTGATTTTTTATTTGTTTGATAATCAGCTCTGAATCTCCAAAAGTAGAAATTAACTTAATTCCCATCTGTTTAGCTCCAGGTGAAATCAGAAGAAAACCAACACCTATTCCTTCCTTGGAATAGGCTCCATTAAAGAAGCATTTCCACATTCCTTCAGTTTGCAGCTCTATATTTACACAAGCTGAAGTAAGCTTCCTCTGGTTATCTTCAGCCAACTCTGCATTATCATGCAGCATGAAACAAGCAAAGTCATCTTTCTCTTGGCTATAGACAGGTGAATTACTTGCTCCATTTTTTGTAATTTTTTTTTACAAATCTAATTTCTCTGTACAATCCCTCTCATCCCTACCCAATTTATCCCCCCATGACCTAGATAGTAACATTCCAAATCTAGTAGGGATATCTACTACTACTACATCCATGACCAAGCTTCTAGCTGGAATTTGGGCTAGTGACACTACCAGATCCTTAATGACCCCCAAACACTTGACTTTGTTTGAATCAAAAGAGTAGAGGTCTCTATAGGGTTTGGTGACTTGTAGATTTAGTTGCTTCATCACTGACAATGGCATAAGATTGTGTGAAGCTCCTGAATCAAACATACAATTATGCAGGAGGAAATCATGGATCAATAAGGAAATATAAAGGGGGGGCGTTGAATAATCTACTTCCTCTACATGTGGGCCAAAAACCACTATTGGTTTATCTTCTTGCAAATTTACAGTGTCATTAATATTCACATTTTCTTTTAAATTAATAAACTCAGCAATCTCCCTCCGATAAGCTGGTGTTTTTGCTAATTCTGAAGGGGAACTTGAATTCTTACCTTCTCCAACTCTTTAGTAAGACTGAACAAATGACCCTGTTTAGCATTCTTTTCATTTTCATCTTCTCCTTTCTTCATGACTGAAATTACTTGGGGAATTGAAATAAGCTTCTCCAAAGGAATTTTTCCACTTTGGTCTTGAGAAGACTCACCTTGAAGTATTTGTGTCTTACCATTGGCATTCTATTGTTTCTTTCCTTTATTTACTGGTTTTGCAAGCTGAGATTCTTGTGGAGTCACCTTTGGCGAGGAAGCTAGAATTTGTTGCTCACCTTCATTTTCTTGACTTCTTGATCTTTTCCTTGATCTCAAGTCATATTTCTTGTGTAGTTCTGCCTGCATAAAATCAAAGAATTGCTTCCAATATTCATCAATTTCATTTTCATCATAGATAGCATGTGTTTCAACATATTCATACTTTTCTCCTTCAACACCAAGCTCATCTTCATCTACTGTATATAACGTAGAAATTTGATCTTCATGGTCCCTAGGGTGCTCAAGTACTTCACCAGGATCTACCTCTATATACAATGGTGCTTGAATCTGATCCTGATCCTTTCTCTCATTTTGCAAGATTTGCAAAGGTTGTCTTCTGTATTGGGGATTAAAGTTCTTATTATACTGTGTTTGTCTCTAAGAATTCTTATTTTCCAACTCTAAATTATTCAATTTATCTGACAAAGTTTTAATTACATTACTCGTATCCTCTAGTGTTTGAATTTGAGAGGATTATATCTTTGCCTTTCCCTTGTCTTGGATAGGCAGTGTCTCTAGTGTTTTGCCTGCAGCCACCAGATTTGCTTCTATCTCTAATGCTTCTATTTGGATTTGATCAAGGGTTGGGGATCTCCTTTCCCTCAATGTAAATCCAAAATATGACTCAAAAGCCCTTGCAAAAGTTGTTTTGGCATCAACAGGAAGGGGCTTAATCTCCACTGGAAGACTATTGTACAATTTATTAAATCTTCTGACAAATTCAACTACAGTTTCATCAGAATTCTTCTTTATAGCATTAAACTCTGTTAATGAATACCCATGGTCTCTTTTTTCTCCCCAACTCTGGGTGCATAGGCACTCCATCTCTTTCCAAGAAGGAATAGAGTTATTAGGAAGCCCTTTAAACCATTTTGTCGTTTCTCCATCCAAGGATCGAACAAAAAGTCTTAGAACAACATCCAGATGTTCAACATTTAGGTTTTCTGCAAAGTTACAAAATATTGATACATGATTCTCCGCTGTTTGTTCATCTTCCCCTATAAAGCGAGGAAGAATCTTGAGGTATTCTTGTGGCATTTGATTCAATGGTTGTGGCAGTTGAAGAGGTGCATATCTTTTCATCAAGAATGGAGGAGCTGCCATGTTTGCTCCCAAATTTACTGAACCTTGATTACCAACAGATGTGGAAACTGACTGAGGAGTAAATGGAGCATGCAAAGGTGGTAATTCAGTTATAGGTTCAGTTTGAATAACTATAGCAGATACTGAAAAAGAAATAGACTCTAAAGACTGTTCTTGACAGCTGGGCTCTTGAAATGAATTGGATGTAAAAGGTGACTCTTGGTCAATAAAAGATGAATGTGAAAGATGTGATGAATTGCCTGGTGCAGACAGTGTAGGACTTAGTGTAAGTGGAGTTTTAGGCCTTCTAACCCTCTTGGAAACTAGCCTTTCAGGGTCTGAAAGGGCTTGAACTTTTTGCTGTGAGGTATCTGACCTTGTATGGGGTCTCCTTGGAGCCAGATTTATTGCTTTTGTTCAAAACAACCAAATATTTCCTACTCACTAAACAACCAGAGGAAAATATTGAAAACCCAGGGAAAAGTGCTCTTGTCTTCTCTCCCCAGCAATGACACCAATTAATGTTGTACCTTAAGAAACCAATTTCCTGGTTGTATAGAAATTGTGCGTAAGACATTAATTATTACAAATATTGTCACTTATTTATCACTTGTTTGTCACTTAATTATATATTGTGTTCTCAAATGAAGGACCTAGGAAATCTGGTTCTTGATCCTCAATACTTAGGTGACAAGATAACATTAGAATGCCATATTATTTTTGAATACAAATGATGAATTAAGAAAGATTGAATAAGTCACAAACAATATGTTGTTTAACACAGGATCTACTATCTATGACACTAGGAGAAGTTATAGATAATATACTGTTTTATACAGAAACTACTATCTATAACTTAGAAGAATTGCAGAGATGAGAACTTCAAGTATAGGAGCGCTCTTTAAGGAATTTAACTTTATTTACATAGGAAAATAAATACCTGCAACTTCAATTACTATACTCAAAGGAAGAAAACATAAGATGACACATAACAAAGAGGACACAAAATCATACCCAACAACGTATGGAAAACTTCTTATTCTTCATTAATCAACAGTTGTATCTGGAATTCAGTAGCTTAGTCTCCAGGTTCTTCAAAATCAAACCCCTTCTTTCTAAATTTACCTCCTTTTATACATTACAAGACAATTAGTGATCACAAAAACTGTCAAACTGCTTAATTATTTTCCTAACTGTCTAGAGTAAAAATTATTACAAAACATTACACAGAGGGTAAAAGACACCTCCTTCTAAAGAATATAGAATAACATGAATTAACGAAAGTTAGACAATAATGATAACTGCTAGCTTTTCGGCTTTGTTGTTCGGCTGTTGAGTTTCTCTGTAGAATCTTTAATAATTATTAAACCATTTTAATTATAATAAAATTTGACAAAATCCCGTGAGTGAATGTGGGCTTATGTATGTATCGGGTGTGTTTTGATTGGCCAAAACACAAGAAAACCCGACCAATCACCTTCCTTTGAAATTTTAGTCATCCACCGCTACTTCTGATTGTCTCACTTAAACAACGGAATTGGCTATTTTACGCGAAACATTAGTTTGCCATGGAACTGAAAACATTTAACAATTTGATTCATAAACCCGTCGAGGCCGCCTTAGCTGTGCGTGAGCCGTCCAGTCATTTGTTCAATCAACGGCCTGATCCTTCGGAACCCACGAGATTTTAAACTCGTTTGAAATAAATCCTATCCAGTCCGCCTATTCAACGCTCCGTTCACTCCCATACGGACCTAATGGGAAATATATATCACCAGTTAATAATCTATCGGGTCCGACTTTAGCACTAAAACCCGATCATTACTTCGTCTGATATCCGTTGGATCCCGTCTTTTTGGATGGACGACTAAGATTAACTTGGACTTCAGCAAGCTTGAACTACATTTGATATACCGTCGCATCCGATAAGTTGTCGCCCGATTGCCGTTGGATCTGTGGCTTGTCGATAAACGACCCATATCTTCTCTCGGGTACACCATCCCATCGGATTTCTGAAACAAAACCCGTTCAAGTTAATTTGTGCAAAATCAAACAAAATACTTCAATTCTCTTAGACTTTGTGGGGGTAAAGCATATAATGGAACTACATTGAGAATGAACCCCTGCAATGATTCTAGGCCACATGTTGTGGTCAACCATGCTCACGTCGTAGTCAATTGCGGGGTTTAGCCTTAATTAACCTTCACACTTATTATTTTCCTATAACACACCCATCATACTCATCAAGCTATTGCTTGATCACGCCTCTTAAACCTACATGGCCTTTAAACAAAGGTTTGATTTTTCTTCTCTTTTGATTTTTATTTCTTTTTGTGATAAAACTGAAAATAAGAAGAAAATAACAATGGAAGCTACAACATAGGGCCTAAAAATGGCTCTAGAAGTTCAAGACCCAAAAAACTGCTAAAGATAGTAAACTACGCTGCAATTAAAGAAACCAAAAAACTAAAAGAGACAATGTCGAGGGTCCAAGTGGAATAGGTAGGTGGCCACCAATACCCACCTGGATCATTCCTCCCCCCTTAGGAAGCAATGGTCCCCATTGCGTTGAGTGCCTCCATGAGATGGGAAAACTTCTGCTGAACTTGGTCCCTGGTGAAGGAGTTGGCTTGCTTTGACAACTCAATATAGTCAGATCCTTTGCTGCCGAGTGTTCTTGATCTACATGTCCATGATCCGATCAGTTGTGGCTTGTTCCATGCAATTTGGATTTAACTCTGTAGGTGTGAGCTATTATGTAATGTCTGATGTGTCTAACAATGGTGGGAAGTATGGTCGAAGGCAGTCCATATTGAACATTGGGTGCAGGCCAAGGAATGGGGGAATGCTGAGCTCAAATGCATTATCTCCCACAGCCTTGGTAATGGTGTAAGACCCATACCGGAGTGGTCTAGTTTTCCAATAGGCTCTGGTAAGGCGTTCCTTTTGCAAATGTAACCTGATTTTTTTGCCTACTTGAAACTTGTGTGGCACCCAATGTTGATCATGTCGCTGCTTGTACTTGGCATTTGATTTCTCAAGAATGTCATGGACCTGCTGGTGGATATGTTGGATGTGCTCAATGAAGCTGTTTTCTTTATCAGTTTTGGACTGGACATGAGCCAAATCTACCTGAGTAGTTGCAAATGGCATGGCCACATCATTGGGACATAGTGGCTGGAATCCCAAGCCCACCTGAAAAGGTCTGTGTCTAGTCGAGTTGTGGGGAGCCCGATTATAGCTGTGTTGGACATAGAGGAGGATTTCATCCCATGTTCGTGGATCAGAGACTGGACCAAAATGTACTGAGGAACTTGCTGTCCTGATCTAAGATGATAGATTATGGCATCCCAAAGTGCACCCAAACTCGTTCAAAGAAGAGTTTAGCAGTGGCTTCTGCTGTGATATTCTTCTTATAGGCCACCATAATGGCCATCTTCAAGAATCCATTGGCGACAATAAAAAAACACTCGTTGTCATGCTTAGTAGAAGGATAGTCCAACATGTAGTCCGTGGAGATGGATTCCCAAGTTTGACTAGGGGTAGGCAACGAAGTATAGAGGCCTTACTTCTTGATGGTTGGTTTGGCAATAATGCAGGCAGTGCAAGATCTGATGTACTTCACGACATCCTGTTTAAGATTCGGCCAATAGAAACACTTCTATAGTGTTGCCACCATTTTCTTGACCCTGAAATGCCCAGCGGCCCGACTGTAGTGTGCTTCCCAAATCATCTTGGCACGCTTGCTTGAAGGAACACAAAGGTGTCCCAGGTGGCATACTAGGGCATCTTGGAGGTGAAAATCTGGAACTTGTTGACCCTCCAAGAGTGGTTGATATGTGTGGCTAAATTTTGGGTCGCTTTTGTAGAGAAGTGGCCAATTAGAAGTCTCGTGCCCACAAGAGTTGAGCACGGTGGTTAATGCCATGATCGGTGGTTGAGGTAATATGCAACATTATTGGTGCTGTCCTTCTTATACTTAATATTCAAATGGAACTATTGCAGGTATGTGGACCACTTCCAGTGGCGATCATTTTGCAACTTTGCTTACATCTGTATGAACTCGAAGGGCCGGTGGTCTGTGTGGATGACCGTTTCCTTCTGCAAAATGTAATGCTTCCATTGTTGACAGGCTTGCACAATGGAATACATCTCTTTGTCATAAGTGGGATATTTTCAGACTGTGTTTGAAAGTGTCTCACTTTGATATGCCACTGGATGCCCCTGTTGAATAAGGACTGCCCCAATAGCATAGTCAGAGGCATCTGTCTCGATCTAAAATGGTTGTTGCAAGTCTGGTAATGTGAGCACTGGTGCAGACTAGAGGTGATGTTTCAACTCCATGAATTCCTTCTGTTGAGATTCAGATAAAAGAATTTTTCTTTCGCTCCTCCCTTGGTGACTTGACTCAAGGGCCAAGTGATATGAGAGAATCCCAACACGAACCTGCGGTAGAAATTGGCAAGACCCAGAAAGCTACGGAGCTCTGTGAGAGTGGTTGGAGCTGGCCAATTGCGAATGACTTGGATCTTTGCTGGATGCACATGCACCCCCCATTCATCAATAATGTATCCCAAATTTGTGTTGCCACAGTGTTTGGAGAATATGTCAGATGTGGTGAAGGTGCTCTTCCCAACTCTAGTTGAATATCAGGATGTCATCCAAGTATACCACTACAAATCATTTGGTCAATGGCTACAAGATGTCATCCATCAACTTCATAAAGGTTGCGAGAGCATTTGTTAACCTGAAAGGCATAACCAACCATTCAAAAAGGCCCTCCTTGGCTTTGAAGGAAGTCTTCCACACATCAGAGGGTTCGATTGGTACCTGGTGATATCCTGATTTCATGTCGATCTCGCTGAAATATTTTTCCCCCTTCAGTTGGTCCAGAAGGTCATCAATCTATGGGATTGGGTACCTATTTTGGACAGTGATATTGTTCAGCGCCCGATAGTTAATACAGAGTCTCAAAGTCCCGTCCTTCTTCTGTACCAACACGATCAGGCTCCCACAGGGCGATGAACTTGGATGGATGTGACCTTTTTGCAGCAGCTCCTGAATCTGCCTCTTGATTTCGTTGTTCTCCAGAATGGAGCGCCGATAGAATGGTCCATTGGGCGGCGGCACACCTGGGGTCAGATCGATGGAGTGCTTGACCTGACAGTGCAGAGGCACCCCTGTGGAGGAGGTGAAGATGTCCTCGTACTCCTCCATGACCTTGTCCATCTGTTGTTGGCGTGTGGAGGGGCCCTGTCTGGAGGTCATTGCCATTGTATTCTAATTTCCCTAAGGGCGTATCATCAGGAAAACAAATTTCCCGGCTTTGGAAATGAGCTTACTGCATTGTTTTGTAGTAACCAAAGAGATGGCAGTATGCAGTGCTACCTCCAGTATCCTATACAACTTATTTCCCAAAGTAATAATAACAACATGAGGCCTTGACTCATATAGAACATGTTGCTTCCATAAGTATGGTTGGCCTAATAATACATCACAAACATCAAGAGGAGCAACATCACATAATACCTCATCCATGAAGGGCTTGATGTTGTATGGAAGGCGACATTGCTGACTCACGTGAAGATCCTGTCCTAGGTGAAGCCACCCGATGGTGTATAGTTGTGGATGTGCTGTGGTCGGTAAGCCCAGTTGCTTCACGATCTCTGCTAAAATGAGGTTCTTTTGGCTCTCGTTGTTGATAATGAACTATAGCGGGGAACCCTTTACCCACATTTGGGAGTGGAAGAGGCGCTCCTCCACCTCTCAATATTCAAGTTCCTCCTTCTAGATGTTCATGGTGGTAATGGTGGCATTGGGCTCCACATCGATAATCTGTTTTCCTTTATCATCCCCCTTGTCGGGTTTTGACTCAGAGTCAGAACATGCATCTGATTCCGAAGCCTTTAGCTCAGCCACTAGTGACTGCTTGGCCCGACACTCACTTGTGTTGTGAGTGGAGCTCTTATGGAACTCACACCACTTTCCCATGTCCTTATTTGGCTTTGCAGTGTTGTTCTTTGCTTGCAGCTTTGGCGGGTTGTCCTGGGTGGCCCTGCCTTAGCTTTGTCCTTTGTTCTGTGGTTTGGGGCACCATTCCCTTGATTCAGATTCATAGATCCAAAGTCTCGCTTCTTCTGTTTAAACTATTGCTTGATCTTGATGGCATATTGGTAGGTCGTTCCGAGTGAGGGATGTCCAGGAACTCCATATCATCCTAGATGTACCTGTGTAGGCAACTGCGGTACTTGAGAAACAAATTCTTCTCTGAATCCTTGATACCCAACTTCAAGGGCTGTGCATTCGAGCTGTGGAGAGCCCGGTTACAACTGTGCTAGACATAGGGGAGGCTCTAATCCCATGTGTGTGGATGCTTTGAGTTGTACATGCGCAGAATGTGTACACTCATCATGTTGATGACCTCTGTTTGACCATCAGTTTGGGGATGGAAAGCTGTGGACTTAGTGAGCTTGGTGTCCAACATCAACCAGAGACTCGACCAAAATGTACTGTGGAACCTGTTGTCTCGATATAAGATGATAGACTGTGGCATCCCAAAGTGCACCCACACTCATTCAAAGAAAAGTTTAGTAGTGGCTTCCGCTGTGATATTCTTCTTGCAGGCCACTATAATGGCCATCTTCGAGAATCTGTTGATAACCACAAAACATAGTCATTGCCATGCTTAGTAGAAGGAAGGCCTGACATGTAGTCCATGGATATGGATTCCCAAGGTTGACTAGGGGTAGGCAGCTGAGTATAGAGGCCTTGTTTCTTGATGGTCGGTTTGGTAATAATGCAAGAAATGTAGGATCTTATGTACTTCCCGACATCCTATTGAAGATTGGGCCAATAGAAATACTTTTGCAGTATTGCCACCATTTTCTCGACCTCGAAATGCCCAGCGGCCCAACTGTAGTGTGCTTCCCAAATCATCTTGGCATGCTCGCTTGAAGGAACACAAAGGTGTCCCAGGTGGCATACTAGGGCATCCTGGAGGTGAAAATCTGGAACTTACTGACCCTCCAAGAGCATCTGGTATGTGTGGCCGAATTCTGAGTCACTTTTGTAGATAATTGGCCAATCAAAAGTCTCGTGCCCACAAGAGTTGAGCACGGTGGTTAACGCCATGATCGGTGGTCGGCTGAAGCAATATGCAACATTATTGGTGTTTCCCTTCTTATACTTGATATTCAAATGGAACCATTGCAGGTATGTGGACCACCCTCTGGTGGTGATCATTCTACAACTTCCCTTGCATCTATATGAACTCTAGGGGCTGATGGTTTGTGTGGATGATTGTTTCCTTCCCAAAAATGTAATGCTTCCTTTGTCGGCAGGCCTGCACAATGGAATACATCTGTTTGTCATAAGTGGGATACTTTCAGATTGTGTCTGAATGTGTCTCACTGTGATATGCCACTGGATGCCCCTGTTGAGTAAGCACTGCCCCAATAACATAGTCAAAGGCATTTGTCTTGATCTCAAATGGCTGTTGCAAGTTTGGTAATGTGAGAACTGGTGTAGACCAGAGGCGATGTTTTAACTCTGTGAATGTCTTCTGTTGAGATTCAGACCAAAATAATTTTGCTTTTGCACCTCCTTTGGTGACTTGACTCAAGGGCCAAGTGATATGAGAGAATCCCAACATGAACCTATGATAGAAATTGGAAAGACCCAGAAAGCTGCGGAGCTCTGTGAGAGTGGTTGGAGCTGGCCAATCACGAATGACTTGGATCTTTGCTGGATCCACATGCACCCCCCGTTCATCAATAATGCAATCCAAATACTGAACCTGGGTCATGCTAAAAGTGCATTTCTCTAAATTGGCACATAGCTTGTGTTGTCGCAGTGTTTGGAGAATCTGTCGGATGTGGTGGAGGTGCTCTTCCCAACTCTGGTTGAAGATCAGGATGCCATCCAAGTATACCACTACGAATAAGTTGGTGAATGGCTACAAGATGTCATCCATCAACCTCATAAAGGTTGCGGGAGAATTCGTTAAACCGAAAGGCATAACCAACCATTCGAAAAGGCCCTCCTTGGCTTTGAAGGCAGTCTTCCACACATTGGAGGGTTTGATTGGTACCTGGTGATATCTTGATTTCAAGTCAATATTGCTGAAATATTTTCCCCCTTCAGTTGGTCCAGAAGGTCATCAATCCGTGGGATCGGGTACCTCTTCCAGACAGTGATCTTTTTCAATGCCCGATAGTAAATACAAAGTCTCCAAGTCCCGTCCTTCTTCTATACCAACATGATCGGGCGGTGATGAACTTAGCCGGATGTGACCTTTTTGCAACAACTCCTGAATTTGCCTCTTGATTTTGTCGTTCTCCAGAACGAAGTGTTAATAGATTGGTCCATTGGGCAGTGACACACTTGGGGTCAGATCAATGGAGTGCTTGACCTGACCGTGCAGAGGCATCCCTATGGGGGAGGTGAAGATTTCCTCGTGCTCCTCCACAACCTTGTCCATTTGTTGTTGGCGTGTAGAGGGGCCCTGTCTAGAGGTTGTGGCCACCATCTTCTTCTTTCCCTAAGGGCGTATCATCAGGAAAACACATTTCCTAGTTTTTGAAATGAGCTTAATTCATTGTTTTGCAGTAAGCAAAGAGATGGCGGTAGGCGGTGCTACCTTTGGTATCCTGTACAACTTATTTCCCAAAGTAACAACAATAGCACAAGGCCTTGACTCATACACAACATGTTTCTTCCATAAGTGTGGTTGGCCTAATAATACATCACAAACATCAAGGGGAGCAACGTCACATAATACCTCACTCGTGAAGGGCTTGATGTTGTATGGAAGGCGGCACTGCTGGCTCACGTGAAGATCCCGTCCTTGGTGAAGCCACTCGATGTTGTACAGTTGTGGATGTGTTATAGTCAATAAGCCCAGTTCCTTCATGACCTTTGCCGAAATTAGGTTCTTTTGGCTTCCACTGTCGAAAAGGAATTGTAGCGGGGAACCCTTTACCCACATCTGGGAGTGGAAGAGGCGCTCCTCCTCCTCTGGATCTTCAGGTTCCTACTTCTAGATCTTCATGGTGGCAATGGTGGCGTTGCGCGCCACATTGATAATCTGTTTTCCTTTGTCATTCCCCTTGTCAGGTTCTGACTCAGAGTCAGAACATGCATTTGATTTTGAAGCCTTTAGCTCGGCCACCAGTGACTGCTTGGCCTGACACTCACTTATGCTGTGAGTGGAGCTCTTATGGAACTCACACCACTTTCCCATGTCCTTCGGCTTTGTGGTGTTGTTCTTTGCTTGTGGATTTGGCAGGTTGTTCCGGGCTGCCCCGCCTTGGCTTTATCCTTTGTTCTGCAGTTTGGGGGCACCATTACCTTGCTTTAGATTCACAGATCCAAAGTTTCACTTCTTCTGTTTAAAATTTTGCTCGATCTTGACGGCATATTGGTATATTGTGCTGAGCATGGAGATGTCCAGGAACTCCATCTCGACCTGGATGTACTTGTGTAGGCAGCCACAGTACTTGAGAACCAAATGCTTCTCTGAATCCTTGATACCCAACTTCGTGTGAAGGGTATGAAAAACATTGGTAAACTTCGACACATCTTGGTCCCTTCCCTGTCGTAGCGTTGTCCACTTTATGTATTTATCCTCCTAGCTCCCAACAGGGTAGTACTACTCCTTGATGGCATCCCAGAATGAGTTACAAGTGGGTGCAGCTAAAAACAATGAGTTCCTACTTTCAGCTTTCTGCTCATAGTAGGTTTCCCACTAGTCCTTGACGTGGGGGGCTGCTTTGAGAAGTGCAAAAGTGATCTTTTCCTAACTGGAAAAATCATGAACGGAAAAATATCCTTCTAGAAGATTTAACCATTTATCTACAACATCTGCATCTATCTAACCCTCAAATATCGGAATGTCATGGCACTTCCAGAGTAGCTGCCGGAAGTAGATGCGTCGCCCCTGGGTAGCCGCTGAAGGATCTAGGCAAATTTTTGCATCATCGTGTTGCTTTTTCGCTCGAGGGCTTTTTTGAGCAAGATTTTGATAGGATCTCCTGCCCCCTCGTCTTTCTTTTCATATGCCATGGGAGGCCATTGGCATTTGCGAGGTTGGCCTTGCAAAGGTTCGACCAGTTCAAGCCCTAACTCCTTATATCCCGACCTTGTTGGGGACATGCAAAGAAAAAGAGAGAAAGAGAAGACTGCTCTGATACCATTGATCCGGATTTAAACGGGAACACAACAAATTACAAAGATAACCATAAATACAAAGATGCAGAAGAAATAATACTTCATTCCATTAATATCAAATACTGAATTATGCTTACAAATAGAAATGGAAATAAACTAGCTAGGGCAATGGTAGCTTATCTCTGAGAAGAGATGTGGTGGCTACATGCCTCTAAATAATGTTATAATGAGGCTCAAAGGCCCATTTATTATTGAGAAACAATGGAAAACCCTAAACATCCAAAAACCTAACCCTAGGAGATGAAGCGCCACAATTGTGGGCCCCATTTGGGTAAATTGGTACATCAACTTTCCGGGGTTGTAACTTTGACATACAATCTCTGTTTGGCTATCATATTACCTCGTTTCGAAGATCTCGAAGAGAAGGTCGAAAAAAAATTAATAAGAAAATTTGGGAAAAATTTGGTCTCTCCATTTTCCCTAAAAACACTGTTTAGGGCCTCAAAACGGCTCCGGAAGTTCAAGACTCGAAAAACTGCCAAAAATAGTAAATTGCGCTATAATTAAGGAAACCGAAAAACTAAATGAGATAGTGTCGGGGGTCCAAGTGGAATAGGCAGGTGGCCACCAATATCTAGCTGGATCATAGCGATAGATTTACTATTGAAATTTTGTACAAACCATCTATCCCGGAGAAAATAACTAACTTATGTGTGTTTAATGATGATCAACAGATACTGCATTTCAATGCCAACACTGACGTCTTCAAATATGTAGCGATAGATGATGATGAGCATGAGCGCTTTCTACAAGTAGAAGTTGGTAATAGGAAAGGCCACCTTATCGCGAAGGGTGTGGCATCATTGGAAAAGCTTTATGACTTGCAAGAACGTTTTCAGGGGCCGAGGAACAACAAAACCCACAGATCCACCATGATGCACGAACTCATCAACTTGGGAATGGAACAAGATCTAAAGTTCGTTAATCTTGGTACATGTTACACATAGCAAGAACGACAAGTCTTTGTCCTCCTGTTCAAACAGTACCAAGATGTGTTAGTGTGGATGTACGATGATCTGAAAACTTATGACACACGGATAATCCAACACATCATTCTAATTAAATAAGGGGTCAAGCCATATCAACAGAAGCTAAGGAAAGTACACCCATCACTTGAACTCCTCATATAGAAAGAGCTTACCAAGCTATTGGATGCACAGATCATATACAAAGTTTGTCATTCCACGTGGATTTAAAACCTTGTTCTTATACGCAAGAAGTCTGAGGAAATATGCTTGTGTGTTGATTTCTAGAATGTGAACCACGCCTCGAACGAAGACAACTACCCCATGCTGTATATGGATCACATTCTGCAAATGGTATCTTGGGCACAGATGTTTTCCCTACTCGATGGTTTCTCAGGATAAAATTAGGTTTTGGTAGCAGAACCTGATAGACTTAAGACTACCTTCCATACCAAGTGGGTATGTTCGCTTACAGATGAATACCATTTGGGCTTGTAAATGCAGGCGCAACCTTTCAACGTGCCATGGACATTGCTTTTTGCGGACTCATCAGACAGAGCGTAGTGGTATATCTTGATGATGTGACTGTGTTCTCGAGAAGATGTGATGACCACATATGCCATCTAAAGAAAGTTTTTGAGCGATGCCAGAAATATGGGATTTCCTTGAATCCCAAGAAGAGCGTATTTGTAGTGTCTGAGGGGAACCTTCTCGGACACATTGTTTCCAAAAGTGGGATCAAGGTGGATCCAAAATTGTTCCAGACTATTACACATATCCCTCACCCAACCAACAAGAAAGCCATGCAGTCCTTCTTAGGCAAGATAAACTTCCTCCGGAAGTTCATCTTGAATTATGCGCATATAGTCAAGCCCATGCAGGACATGATCAAGAAAGATGCAGTCTACAGATGGGGCAAGAGAGAAAATTATGCATTCACCCGTATCAAGCAGGCTATTGCGGAAGCACCTGCACTCTACAACCTAGACTTCAAGAAGAATTTCCTGCTATACACCTTCACCTCCGACAATTCGCTCACTGCAGTACTTAGAAGGATGAGATGAATGATGTATTAAAGCTTGGATCCACCTCAGGCTGAAGGGAGGCAATCCTAGGATAACTACAAACCACGCTTAACCTTGTAGCTAGCCCTACCAGGTCGGGAGAGGGATCTCTCCTTGTCAATCTCGACAGATATGACTTAACAAATTTAGATTTTAGGCTAGGTATAGTAGCTCTAGGGTTTCTGGTTTGATTTTTAGGATTTTGTTGCTGGATCAATTGGAGAAGGCAGATTGGGTCCGGGAAATCAACTCAGGGATACAATTATGTTCTGTGGGGCGAGGTAGACAAGGGTTTATGTACTAGAAATGGATTGAGATTGTAGTTTAAGACAGCTGAGGAGTTGAGAAGGGCATGAAGAAACCATGAATCCTCTTCAAACCGTTGAAAACATAGAAAACCAAATGCATTCCCTAGACAAAGCACTGTAATTTAGTGTATTTTGCCTTTTTACCTTGATTCATTTAGTTTTAGAAGAGAAAGAGAGATTTTGGATACATATACAACATAAGAAAAACTCATTACAAAGAAGAAACAATACATAAACTCACTGTCACAAGAATCCCACAAAAATAGATGTAAAACCTGGTTTTATTCTTTGCCCAGCTGCAGATACAAATGTACAATGAGTGCTACCACTTCCACAAAAGTCCAACCTTTACAAATGATTGAAAGAGTACATCATATAGGCAAGAAAACTACCCAAGCTAGCTATCAGGGGTTGAAACCATGAGAACAGGGGTGGTTTTAACCATATCTAAACTAGGAACACAAAAGTAGGCAGTGGAACAGCTTGCCTCTAAAACTTAGCAAATCAATTCATTCAGCATCAAAACCACTTTTAACTTGATTTATCTACCCTATCAAGTGTTTTTCATCCAGAATTACATCAAGTTACATCATTTACCATGCCACATTTACCAAGAGAATAAGAAAAAGTCAACTGTAGAGAAAACTAGGAAAAATTTAGCTTTTCTAGCAAAACTGGCAAAGTTCATTTAATGCGCAGTGCCACTTTAGGGGCCGTTTTGGAGGTCTTCCGCTCATCCAAATTAGGCCCAAAATGGCTTGTTGGAAAGCCTTGCCTGTCTAGTTTCTAGAACAATTTGAATTTCCTGATTTGGAGGTCATTTTCCCCTCCAAAAGTTGATTCTCCCAAAACTACTTCATGTGGGTCAAAAAAGTGGCAGAGAAGGCATTTTTTGGGTGTTTTTTGCCCTTTTGCTGGCCAAGATTTTCACCAAATTTTCTCAAACTTTCTAGGTTTGCTTATTTTTGATGTTGATTCCAAATATGCAAGCCATTTTCCAAAATATTGTCCCCATCAAAAGTGCAGCGCCAGTGGCACTGCGCACCTATTGGGTTTTCCTGTGTTGCAAAATTTAATGCCCAATGCCACTGATTTAATGCGCAACGCCCTTTTACAGACTGATTTTGGAGGCCTTCCCGGTGTTAAAATTGGGTGTAGGATAGCTCTTTGGAAAGATCATTGGGTATAATTTCCAAAACATCTTGAATTTCTCAATTTGGAGTTCATTTCCCTGTAAAAAGTCAAATCTCCCAAGACTGGTCAAAATGTGCAAAATGAGGTTGCCTAAATGCAGAGTGCTGTTGCAGTCAACTTTTGAAGGTGTTCCTCAACTCCAAATTGATCTCATGATAGTCATTGGAAATATATTTGTGTCTAGTTATCATTTGACTCATCAAGAAAGTCATTTGGCTAACCAGACTAGAAGAAAACTTGATTTTACTAGGGTCACTCCAGAGGAGCAGGAATCCTCCTGAGGCAACTGTATTTTTGACATTTCTCTAAAACCATGACACCTGTGTAAAAATTAAAGGAGGTTTTTCTTCCTTGGCCTATTATGGACAAAAAAATATCTCACTATTCCAAATTCATCTTCTATTTCTCAGGTGCATCATTTGAGTAAAACCTATCCCGTTGTGTGGAAGAGGGGATTTGTGGAAATGAAGGGAAATGAAGGGAAATGAAGGGGACAAGGGGCTTCTAAACTCTTGAAAAAATGTTGGGAAGTAGGGAGGGATGTTAGGAAGTAGGGGAAAATAGAATCTCAATTATTGAGTGAGGGGAAGGGGACTAAAAGGGCAAAACACAAGCTTAGCCTAGAAAATTGTTAAATTGTAGCAACAAGCTAGGGTTTATGGGAAAATGATGAATTTGAGGGATATCATTCATGGGAAGTGTTTAATAAGGTACATTAAGGATAGGGGAAGGTGTATGAGCATCAGGATACAATTTTTGTTGATGATTTGACCATCCAAGAGAAATTACCTTCAAAATCCTAGGAGAGGGAAATGAGCCTTACCCAAGTACAACTGAAGCACGAACAAGGTGTAAAATGAACCATTGGAACTTGAAATGATGATGAAAACTCTCTAAATGATGGTACACTCAGCTGAAAGGTGACATGGACCAACACTTGGAAAACTTTGGAAGGACTGAAAACAAATCCTAGACCTAATACCTAGTGACCAAATTTTACTTGAAGACTCACTGAAATGACAAAATTTGACTTTGACATCCTAAGACCACTTTGTAAGAGCATATTTGATCACTGGTGGAAGACTTCAAAGGCTGACACTAACATGATGAACGTCCCATCTCCTTCATGAGTGTAAGCATGGAGGGACCAGAACTCAACTACCCCATCATGGACAAGCAAGCATATGCAGTTTACAAGGCGGTGAAACACTTCAGGCCCTACTTGCTGAAGAACCATTGCATAGTGTATGTCCCTCACCCAACAGTCCACACATTGCTTTTACAACAAGAACTGAGTGAATGACATGCAAACTTGACGACAGGCTTGGAAGAGTATGATCTTGAAATTAAGCCAGTTCACACGATCAAAGTACATAGGATCTACAGACTTGCAGCCGAAGCAGTACACGCCTAGAACAGTGAAGAAGGGCTCGCCGGCTGGGAGTAGGAAGTTGAAATGTATGATATAATGTGAGAAACACCCACTGAAGATGAAACTTCTTGGTACGTAGATGTGCGCCAGTACCTTGAGCACGACACCATACCCTCTTTCTTTTCCATCAGATAGAAGAGGGCATTATGCCTCAAATATTTAACATATCATTCGGTGCACGAAGTGCTTTACAGGAAGCACAAAAATAGAGTTTTTCTCAAGTGCCTAGAGGCACATGAATCAGAGAAGGTATTATAATATTTGCTTGACAAAACATGAATCAGAGAAGGTATTACAAGATTTGCTTGATGGACCCACCAGGGGTCACTTTGCGGTAGACACCACTGCACACAAAGTTATGCGAGCTGATTTCTACTGGCCCACATTATTCAAGGATGCACATGCTTATGGCCGCAAATGCCCGATCTGTTAGCGATGCGCTAACAGAACACAAAGGTCAGCAATCCCTCTGCAGCCCGTTGTAGTGACTGAATCGTTCCAACAATGGGGCCTAGACATCATTGGGGAGATTTTCCCACATTCTTCAAAACAACACTGCTACATTCTAACAAAAACTGATCACTTCACGCAGTGGAAAAAAGCAATTCCGCTTAAACAAGTGAACGACCAGGAGATCATCAGCTTCCTCTAGCAGAACATCATCTCACACTTTGTCGTTCCAGTATCACTTGTTTTTTATAATGCAACCTACTTTTCGTCTTTAAAACTCTATGATTTTGCATTACAAAATGGTATTGTGCTGAAACATTCATCCAACTACTATCTGCAAGGAAACAGTTTAGCAGAATCCATGAACAAAAACCTCATCCGCATAATAAAAAAGATCGTTTTCTCTAAGCAACGCAACTAGCATACCACTCTGACGAATGCGCTATGGGCTGACCGCATAACACCCAAACCTTCTCTGAATACCTCACTGTACTTCCTAGTGTATGGTAAAGAAGCCATCCTTCCACCTAATATCTACTTTCTTGCACTTCAACTATCCCAAGGATCCCAAGGCAAGCATTGCCAGCTAGTTTAACATAGGATGGATACACTCCACAAGCTTCAGGAAGAAAGGATGAAAGCAAAAGAAAAATTTACACTCCACCAAAACCGTATCAAGAGATGGTTCGCTAAGAAGTCTGTAGGGAAAGCTAACTTCGATTTTGGTGACTTGGTTTTGAAATGGGATAAGTCCCATGAAGACAAAGGCAAGCATAAAAAGTTCCAGTTCTTGTGGATTGGTCTGTACACAGTCCATGAGAAGCTTGGCCCACACACATAGCGTCTGTAATCACTTGACGGGAGGATTGACAACCTTCATGTCAATGACCAAGATCTCAAGCACTACTTCCAGTAGGTTGGGCCATGCCATGTGCCATGTACATAGTCTGATTGTTGCTTTTTGTTTTTATTCTTTTTGATTTGCTCACTATTTCTGTTTTGTTGGTTCATTCTGGTTACTATTTTTGTTTACATTTTGTTTTGTTTGCTTGATACCTTACTATTTTTATTTTTATTTTATTTTATTTATTATTTATTAATATTTTTATTTTATTATTTTTATTTATTATTATTTTTATTTTTATTTTTATTTTTTTTTCTTCTTCGGAAATAAGTGCTACCATCTACTGCATTCTGGATTTTGAATGAGTATGTGGCTGAGATAATAAGAGACTTGTGACACTGTAGTACTTGGCCAGTCTTGTGTCCGTCTTCTCCGTGCTTGGTTATAAACTTCAGTCGATGAAGTCTTGACGGAAAACACGAGCCATCTGCAAGGGAAGTTTTGGTCCAACCATGAACCTGTGTCCACACTAGGAAGCCCCATGCTTGTACTCAACCTTTTTCTCTCTGTGTTCAAGCACATCCAACAATTAGAAACGAAGAAGGGGAAAATCTAAATGAGAAAACCTATGTTGGAGGTCTTACATGCTTCTCTGAAGGAACAACCTTTTTTGCTATCAATAAGTCGGGATCCCTCTTCCAAAATAAATAAGTGCCTATGCAGAGTCCTCTTAACAATACAAAGGCGAAAGAAGAGAAAGGCTTCCTGCGTAGAGAGGTGAAGCATGCAACTCAACCGCGGTACTGACCAGGCTCGATGGTAGTGGAGTAATGCGTGTGTTCCTGTGTGACTCTATCGGGGTATTGCCTAGGCCTACTGGCAGTGGAGCGACACTAGAGATGAAAACTTATACTCTGAAAATCTTCAACTCGTGAGCTAAACTACCCTTCCCGATTTCAAAACACTGTGATCAAGCTGAACTTTTTTTATGTTTGACTGAGTTGGCAAAAGGGTGAACCATGTCTGTCCATGGGGTAAGTGGGGAAGCTGAAGTAACCCACACAATGATCCAATACTCCCAAAAAGACCGAGGCCTTGTGCCGGCAATGAACCAAAACAAAGAAGATGGAGTTCTATTAGTGTGTCGCCAAGTGTTGTAGCGGCTGTAACACCCTCCAAAATTTTGGCCTGCATCCAATTTCAGAGCCTCCTTTGAGAGTTTTACTTGATGATTGCACACATTTGGGTTCACTCCATGAGCTTGTGTGAGTCTTTGCTCCCACCTTGCTTGATCATTCCACTGACAACTTTTGCATGTTTATGTCAATGTCATGCTTGCGACCATGTTCTGGTCATACACAAGGTCTTTGCTTCGTTTGTACATGTTGTGTTTGCTATGTAAACATTTGTCGTGCTTACACACAGAGTCATATACATTGTCGAGAAAGTGTCGTCATGGTCGACCAACGATCAATCACAAGTGTCTTGCTTGTCACTCACACCGTCGATTAGTCATGTTGAGCATATGTGTCTGGATGGTTTGAGTTGTCTCGTCGTCAAGTCATGTAAGTGTGTGTTTGCAAGATCACATATGCACCTTCTCACTCGTTCACACACTTAGTCATTTTGCTGAAATTCTGACGACTAGATTCCCCTATGACATCTAAGCCTTCAACCCGCCATCGACTTGATCGACTGTCACCCAGAACAATGCATAAGAACCAAGCAAGCCATTTCAAGCTGCGCTGCCTGCAAGCATATCAATCAGCCTTCATGCTGGTCAACCGGAGAGTTTGACCTAGTAAGTCACCCCGGGACTGACTCCCCTCAAAAATTGCGCAGAGGCTGTGTACCTTGCCGACTCCACTGACTGAGAAAATTGCACAGACAGGCTGGACAGACACCCATTGTCTATCCCTGTCTCCCTCAGAAAATTGCGTAGTTTTCCAGCTAGCCCTCTAGTCAGTCGACTGCTTACTCACCCAGAAAACTACACAATTTTCATGAGCAAGCCCTATGCTGCCTAGTAGTCTGCTCAGCTTAGAAATTGCGTGGAGGTGATCAGCAGGCCTGTTGAAAAATGTGCAACAAGAAATGCTAAATTTAGAAAGTGCTAAAAATAGCTCTGCTAAAAATAGTAGTTTGGTCAATGAGCATTTTGGCCACCTTGGGTGAGAGGTGAAATTGCTAAAAATAAAATCTTCTAAAAATAACATTTTTGGGTCCCTTCCTATTTTTAGTAGTGCCTGGTCTAACTATAGGAAGTAAAAACGAATTTGGTCTTAACAACAGTTTAAAATATTAATTAATTAATCTCCATCAGTTAATTAGTTATGGAAAATTAAACTTGAGGTCTTTGTGAGATCATGCAATTATTTTCTCCCTTGATTTAGGAATTTATCCCTTGATTAAAGGAGATAAGGTTCAATTCTATAATGAGAGAATCAGTTGACTTAGTTTTACTTAGTCAAGAATAGTTAGATTAATTTAAAAAGTTGTTAAATTAATGAAATATAGTTTGTTAATGCTTGCATGCATGTGACAACTATTATTTTAGATAATTGAGCATTCCCTCATGGATAACTGATGCATGTCAGTTCAGACAAAGACCCAGTTGAGATCAAATAAGGGACAATGTACTATCAGATGCTTGGATATTTCTAGTAAGTATTCCTTGCATGGAGAAATATCTATTTCCAAGAGAAATACGTATTATAGGAGATTGGAGGACTTGTGGCCTATATATTGAGGCCTAGCTAGTCCATGATCATCATCTTCTGATTACAGAGAGAGTAGGATAGCTTTTGAGTTGATTCTTTTTGTATGTCGTTGAGGATCTCCACTTGATTGATAATACAGAGTTGGGGTTTTATGCTCGTGCTTTCCCCAGTGATATATTCTATGTTATGTGTGATTGATTCCTTCTTATCAGTTATATGTGTTCTTATTGATGTTGCTCATGGTTGATTAAGCTTATGCTAAATTGTTTGTAGAAGTAGATCAAGTGTTTTGCTTTAGTACATT
>APFE030624405.1:131685-202253 GCA_000404065.3 Pinus taeda
ATGTTAGACTAGGAGGTTTATGGATTTGATGTTGTCTCATCATGAGTGACTGCAGATATAGGTACACGAACGAACATGGTACGACGATGGATGGGATGAACAAGGGAGTTCATGCAGAAGGACATGTTCGCCAATGGACTAACAAACAATGCATGCAAAGAGATGTGCTTGCGAACAGATGATCATGCAAAGATGTGTTCGCAGACTGACAAACAAGCGAACATGCGAGATGTGTTCACGAACAGATGAACGGACAAGCATGCCAACATGCAAGCAAGGAGTAACATGCAAAGGCAACATCAAGAGAAGCCAATGACCATCGAAGACTCCGTGCATTTTGCCATGCGGAAGTGAAGCTGTGACACACCCTAAGGACATCCATCACCCAGTAGCACTACATCTCGACATGCACACCAATAGCAACACAAATGTACTAGCACTGTCATGTTGAGTCTTGTCATGAGTCATGTCATCCCCATCTCTAACGTGGGCCACACTGTTAATCAATGTAATGTAACACGGAAGTCCAAGAGACCCACTTGTCATATGAAGAGTAATGTAAAGTCGAAAGGTCATGGAAGTCAAACAGTCATGAGGGTAGTCAAACAACCAAAAGGGTCAGTTTCACCCTTAGCTATAAATACACCCTCATTTGTACATGCAAAGGACTTTTTCACCTCGGCTCCTCCCACATAGCCTTGAGAGTTTGTAGTCTTTTCTTTGAGGAGTAAGTAGTGGCTCCAACGCCCCGCCCATGGGGTTAGTGATGTATGGTGTAACGATGTGTCTTGGAACTTTCGCTTAATTCAGAAGCCTGCTAACAGGCCAACACATTTTCACACATGTGTTGTAACTTTTGTAAGACTGATCTTGAACACTTGTAATGCATGTTGCTTTAACCTATGTTTAACACTTGAACTCATTCACTTGTTGTAATACATATATATTAATGAAAATGTGTTGTATGAGCTGTTAACGTTGTCCTGCCCATGTTGGTTTCCTCCCTAGACATCAGACATACCTTTCACATAAACTTGTTATAACAACTGTCACACTCGTGTGGACTCCTCTATTGTGTGTTGTACGTGTTATCTTTCCTTGTGAGTTGTGACTACCGCATCCATAAGGACTGCTCTTCCGGAAGCTGTGCATGTACGATTGTGTTGTGTGTTCCTAATAGAGTTGGGGCTTCCTCCCATTTGACTTGGGACTCACTCCCACCCTCTCCCTCTATAGTGAAAGAATCAGTGACACAAGTACACTAGAAATCATTAGGCACACGAACCTCACTACTCGAAGACAAAGCAGACCACTCTCCTCTGCTGACAAGCAAGAGCTGAGGAAAATCTTTAAGATAATGGAAATCGGGCCATCATACCAGATGGGACTCCCACACCAAACCGTGTGAGGTTTAGTTGGGACTTCATACCGGGGTGATCCCCTGAATGTTGGCAGCTCTAGAAGGTGTAGAGCTTAGACGTTGGTGAGTTGTGGCATAGGCGATTGGGCCACTTGCATCATGGCGCTTTGAATATCATGCAACATATTTCTATTGGTCTTCCCAAGGGTATGCTAAAGCAAGTTGATACATGAAAGGGGTGTACTTTGGTAAAATACACCAAGCCTTCCTTTCACGACAAAGACAGTTGAGTAAAGGCGATTCTAGAGCGAGTCCATTCAGATGTGTGTGGTCCATTTTCAATAGAATCCACAAAAAAACACATGTATTATGTTATATTTGTTGACGACTTTTCTCATAAATGTTGGATATTTTTTGTGCAGAAGAAGGATCAGAATTTAACAAAGTTTTGTGAATTTAAATCATTGGTTGAGAAGATTGATTTGCCTCACCAGATGACCTTTTCCTCAGGGTGATCTGAAATGATCATATGTTAAACTGAAGTAGAATTTATTAATGCCATCAGTGAACCGAATGTTAACTTAAAGTGCTTTAACCGTGAGAAATGATTGAAAAGGAATGAATTGACGACAGAATTGAAACATAAACAAGATGCAAACAGAAGTGAAAGGTAGAAAAAAGACAACGATACCAGACAACAAGATTGATTACGGAGTTCATCCTTGATGGACTACGTCTCCGGGTCCGCTTTCAAGATGGGCATCCACTTTATTAGGATTGAATCTGAGGAGGTCGATTACACAACAAATTAACTAGACTAATCATGCACACAGACACTTTTGGTCACTGTCACAAGAAATCTCTCTGAGTTAGCTTTCCAATGCCTATCAAGGTTCCCATATTCGACTCCTGATGCTCCTATTACACTGAAAGCAAAACTACCCTTGTCCTCCAGAATCTACATACAAAACTCTAAAACCACTCTCCTCACTCTTCAATGAGACAAACTGTCTTTATAACCCTCTAGATGAATTTGAACTCCTTAGTTTGAGTTTAGGAATGCACAAGCTAACTTTTAGGGTTAATTTAGGGTTTGGTTAATGATTTAATGTCACATAGTGACATTCACCACATAGGTGTAACCAAAATATCCAAAAATACAAATAAAAATCCACTTTTAGACTTTGGATAGGCTGCGGGATGTTAGCGGTTAGCTAAATGAGCAGAGGGCACTGACAGCACATGTGAGCAATTTCCATAGCCGGGGTTAGCACACCGGAGGTTCCACTGATTTCTAATGGCTAACGGTTGGTGAGTTGCAATGTTCACTTACCAACGGTTTATAACTCCCCACGCAGTCAGGCTCTTCTACGGAAACCCCGACGGCTTATCCCCTTGCCGCTCACATGGTCTGCTGCGATCAAACTCCTATGCGGTCGGGCCGGTGGTTAGGAGTTACGGTTAACCTAACGGTTGATCACTTGAATCCACTCATGTGAATGAGGCAAGGGTTCTGACACGGTCTAGGAAACAATTATGTGTCTATTGCAATGTAGTTTCGAGTTTTCAATGTATTTCATCATAGTCCGAGAGGGTTTAGAACTTATGGTTAATGTTTTTAATGCATTTGAATACATGTTGTAGTTTATAGGTTAGGTTTTTTAGGTGTTAGGGCTAGGACTTAGGTTATGCATTAGGTTTTAGTTATAGGATATTTTAATACATGAATTTTGATAGATTAATGTATTAGGTTTTGGTAATGTAGGCTTTAAATTTAGGTTTTAAAACATTACTTTATTTTGATCAACAAACCCATGCCAAACCTTGGTGGAATTGATGATAAACACATGTCATCAACCAGGTACAATACCATATCCTTTGGATACCATGAAAACCATAACATCACTTGTCAAATTCTGAAGATACTGAATGTTGAGAATGAATACTGGTGAAGTTGATAAAGTTCAAGACCTCATCGATTATGATCATTTGAAGACCACTTTGACTTTGAACCACTGAAGATTCCACTCATGTTGGATTGACTAGATCCTCCAGGATTAATCCTCTCCACTTGAAAGCTTTTGGACCACAAAAGTTTTACTAGACAGATAACAGGTGAGGGTAGAGCTCCCTCACTCTCCACCTTGCCTTGATGATGTACCAATACATTCGATCAACAACCTTAAATTGATGACCCTAATGATGCTGATCATGGCGCATTTTGAATCTCTAAATTGTTCCATCCATCTGTAGTATGCACGACTTGCGAAGATGGCTAAACAACATGTTATAAACATGGAAATTGGCTTCTTTCCATGAAGTACCATGAATTAGTGATTCATAAACATCTTTGAAAATAGTCTCTGCAGGATATTGTTCAATACCATTGAGATGTACTAAAAATCTATTTTGCGGAATGACAGAAACATTCAAAGAAATTCTTGACATCATATCAGTTACTTGACTTGATATACTTTCCTGATTCCTAATTACTAAGTGAACTTGTTGCAATATCCCCATCAAACTATAATGTGAAAACTACTGCAAAATAGTTTGACTTTGAAAGTAGTGAAGTGGTTGTTGATTTGTTTGAATCACTGTTTCCTCATTCATTAAATGATGTCTCCATTGATTAACACTTTCCCTTAATGTATAAGTTTCCCTTTTATGTATTGGATACTTTGACACTGCTTTATAAAAGGTTTTGATATGAAAACAAATAGGCTTCCTCTCCACTTGAAAAGGGGCTTCAAAACTGTTTGAAACATGAAATGGTGATACAATACAAGAAAAATGTAACACTAACTTTCCCCAATACTGACCTATATCCCTATAACTCATGACTCCCAAACTTGGACCGAAATGATACATTCTAACATTAAGAAGAGGAGCTTTGGACATCAACTGTAACTCATGTTGTATTCCTTGCTTATGAGTAAGATATTTGGGTTATTTAAATATAATTGGAAAAGTTTCTACATTCTTTATCAAACTATCTTTAAACTAAGACTCACAACCTGAACAAAAATCATGTCGATTCTTATGTTGTTCTTTTACACACATGAGTGCAAATCTCTTATTTGAACTTATGAATCACTTCATATGATTAGCAACAACTAAATTCAAGTGAGTTTTACTTTTATGTGCCCTGACAATAAATTCAACCCCATATTTCTTAAGGTGATATTTATGCTCTCTCCTATAAAACACTGCATCACGATCATAAAGATAAGGACTTCCCAAGAAAACCCCACATATGTCTACTGGAACCACATCTAATTCCACTTCATCAATGTAATTAGTTGTAATGGGAAATTTTAACCGACACTGCTTTGTGACATTTATCTGAGTTGATTTATTCAACCAACCTAATGGGTGTGGTCTTGGATGATTTTGTGTCTCCAAACCCAAGTTCTTAACTAAATATTTAGATATTAAATTTTCTTGTGATCCACTGTCAAACATTGCATCTATCTTTGGTGCTTAGAAGTTATCCTTATGTGAAATAGTTCAACTCTTTTATCCTCATTTGAAGGATTTATGTTTGATGAAGATGCAGTAGTATTAGAACTTGAACCAATGTCAGAAGTTTTACCTATCAAAACTATGGCTAGATCTTGTTGGATTGCTGCATTTGCTTTCTTGTCATCCTTCTCGCTAAGGAACTTCTTTGGCTTAAGTTCGAGATGAAGTTTCCAACACCTAGATTCATCATGACCGACTCTTTGGCAATGAGAACAAGTAGGTCTTTCCTTCTAAGCTGTCGCTGATTTCTTTCTCTTCGAATTGTTCTTCCCCTTACTGTCATTGGAATCCTTGATTTCCAACTCTTTGGATGATTTCCATGAAAACTTGAATGGCCTTCCACTTGATTCAATATGTATGGCTTGAACACACACTTCATTAAAATCATCAGGATTAAACATCAATAATGTATGATGCAAATATGAATGTAAACTACTGATGTAATTTATTAAAGTTTCACGTGTATCCAATGAAATACCAAGCGCCAATGCTTTCTTTCTGAACTCCTGAGTAAACTCCTGAACACTCTGCCCTTTACGTTGCCTCAAGTTCTGCCAATCAATAACAACTTGCTGCATGTATCCTAAAGGATATAATTGTTTCCTAAGATATTTTAAAAACTTAGACCATGAAGAGATGACTTTACTTTTCTGATTTACATCTATTTGAGTTTTACTTTTCCACCAGATTAAATATGTTCCCCCCATTCTAAGTGTAGCTATCTGAATTTTCATTTTATCATCAGAAATGTTCTGAATACGACAATACACTTCTAACTGCTTAATCCAGTTATCTAGCTTTTTAGGATTTATTTCGCCATCATAAATAGGTAACTTAAATTTAACATCAAGTTTCAAAAGAAATGTTTTCTTAGGTTTCTTTTCTGTTTCAGAATCTGAACTGGAAGAAGAAGAACAAGATGATGGTGGAGATGATGGAGGCGAAGGAGGTTTATCAGCCTTGCCTTTACCCTTGTCCTTCTTCGATGTCTTTGAAGAAGAAGCTGCATCTCTCACCTTCTTATCTTCGTAGAGTTCTTCCAACATCTGTTGCATGCTCAAGAATGATTGCTGAAACTGTTCCTTGCTCATCTTAGTTTATGGAGTTTCACCTGCATCAGATCCTATCATGGTTGACTTATGAGCAACTCTTCGCTTTCAAATCTCTGGATCAATCTCCTCGAGTGTTCCTTCTCCATGTTGCGACTTAGACCTGGTTAACATTCACTGGCAAAATTCTACAAATGCAACCTGATCTGATACCAAATTATATGATCTGAAATGATCATCTGTTAAACTGAAGTAGAATTGATTAGTGTCATTAGTGAACTGAATGTTAACTCAAAGTGCTTTAACCATGAGAAATTATTGAAAAGGAATGAATCGACGACAGAATTGAAACGTAAACAAGATGCAAACAAAAGTGAAAGGCAGCAAAAACACAACGATACCAGACAACAAGATTGATTATGGAGTTCGTCCTTGATGGACTACGTGTCCGGGTCCACTTTGAAGATGGGCGTCTGCTTTATTAGGATTGAATCTGAGGAGGTCGATTACACAAAAAATTAACCAAACTAATCGTGCATGCAGGCACTTCTAGTCATTGTCACAAGAAATTTCTCTGAATTATCTTTCCAACACCTGTCACGGTTCCCAATTCTGACTCCCGATGCTTCTGTTACACTGAAAATAAAACTGCCCATGTCCTCCAGAATCTGCATAAAAAACTCTAAAACCACTCTCCTCACTCCTCAACGATTCCAACTGTCTTTATAACCCTCCAAGTGCATTCAAACTCCTTAGTCTAAGTTTAGGAATGCACAAGCTAACTTTTAGTGTTAATTTAGGGTTTTTGGTTAATGATTTAATGTCACATAGTGACATTCACCACCTAGGTGTAATCAAAATATCAAAAAATACAAATAAAAACCCACTTTTAGAGTTTTGATAGGCCATAGACTATTAGCAGTTAGCTAACCCGGCGGAGGGCACCGACAACGCATGTGAGCAGTTTCCATAGCCACAGTTAGCACGCTAGAGGTTCCGTTGACTGCTAACGGTTGACGGTTGGTGAGCTGCACTGTTCACATACCAACAGTTTATAACTCCCGGCACAGTCAGGCTCTGCTACAGAAACCCCAACGACTTAACCCCTTGCCGCTCACATGGTCCCCTGTGGTCAGACTTCGATGCGGTCAGGCTGGTGGTTAGGAGCTGTGATTAACTTGATGGTTGATCACTTGAATCCACTCATGTGAATGAGGCAAGGGTTCTTACGTGGTCTATGAAACAGTTATGTGTCTATTGCAATGCATTTTCAAGTTTGGAATGTATTTCATCATAGTCTGAGAGGGTTTATAACTTATGGTTAATGTTTTTAATGCATTTGAATACATGGTGTAGTTTATAAGTTAGGTTTTTTAGGTGTAGGGCTAGGACTTAGGTTATGCATTATGTTTTAGTTATAGGATATTTTAATACATGACTTTTGATAGATTAATGTATTAGGTTTTGGTAATGTAGGCTTAGGTTTAGGTTTTAAAACATTAATTTCTTTTGATCAACAAACCCATGCCAAACCTTGGTGGAACTGACGATACACACATGTCGTCAACCAAGTATAATACCATATCCTTTGAATACCATGAAAATGATAACATCACTTGTCGAAGCTAAAGATACTGAATGCTGAGGACAAATATTGGCAAAGTTGATAAAGTTCAAGACCTCATTGATTATGATCATTTGAAGACCACTTCGATTTTGAACCACTGAAGACTCCACTCATGCTGGACTGACTAGATCCTCTTGGATCACAAGGTGTTTGGCGTACATAAGTCTCTGCATCTTCTACCGAGGTATGCCACTGATAATTTAGTCATGCAAGTGGTTGTGTATCATCTCTCCATGGGGTTGTCAACAACTTTGCACAGGAAGAAGAAAGCACCTTGGCCAACTCTTCCTATGCAAATCATATTCTTCGAGATCAAGAATCTGAAATTTGCAGATACCGAATGAAAGGTCATAGAGAAGTTTGCATTCAGTACTCTAGACTTCAATCTGTATGATCCATAAAATGTATACTGAGACCACTATGTGAGGATCCATTTCCCGTCTCTAAGTGGGACCTTTCACTGGTTAGAGGAGGAGCCATGGAATAATTGTTACAATGTCTCCAAGTCGCGCGAGATGGTCAGTTTTGCGGGAACTTCATAGGTCACTCCATAGAAGGAAATCACTCCAGAGGCAGCACCAATGGAAGAGTGCAACCTAGTGCTTGAGAAGGGAAAGAGGAAGTTTGTGCATAGTCCAGGAGGAGAGAGAAGTTGCAAGATGAAAGCAAATCCAGTCATTATGAGAGCGATTATAACAGCATAAAAGAAGAGGAAATAGAGGGTGCAGGAAGCAGACTGGAAGCAAAGGGAAGAACGAAAGAAGAATATCTTGGAGGAAAAAAGGCAGAAGCAGGAAGAAGAAGAAAGGAAAAAGTAATAGTAGAAGAAACAACACAAAGACAAGCTGAAAAACAAGAATAAAATCGACAACTAGAGGAGGAGAGAAAATCGATGCAGGATAAAGAGCTCTCTCAAGAGATAGAGGAGTTAATCGAAATTCAAGACATGGAGGAACTGTTAAGGAATACTGATTCACCCCCCCCTCAGTATTTCCAAAAATTGGTATCAGCGCTTGGTTCCTTCAATAATATTCTAACAACTGGAAGGAGATCATGAAGTATACTAAGAGTAGACTTGCTTTGTTCAATGGAAGTAACTATGCACTTTGGAGTGGAATAATGCAAGTTCATTTACTGACGCAAGGATACAAAGTATGGGAAATCGTTGACAAAGGCTTCACACCGACCCGCGATGAACAAGGTAAGAAAAATATTGTATATGATGCAAAGGCTAAAGATGTTATTATCAGTGGGCTTATCAAATCTATTTATCTTAAGGTATTGAGTTGTAAAATTGCTAAATATGTATGGGGCAAGCTTGAAAATATATATGCATGTGACTCAAAGGTGAAAGAAGCAAAGCTTCAAATTTACAGGGCGAAATTTGAGCAACTCAAAATGAAGGAAGATGAAATATTTTTGCATACTTTCAGCTTGTTGATGAAACAACAAATACATTAGAAGGTTTGGGAGAACCTGTTGACATGAAATTTGTTGTTCGAAAGATCCTTAGTTTCTTCGATAGATTAGATCTTACCAATCTTAGCATAGATGAATTACATGGAATTCTTATGACATATGAAATGAGGATTGAAGAAGAGGATGGAACATCTCACTTAGAAACAAGATTTGTCACATCCAAGAAGACTAGTAAGGACAAACAGACCCCGAAATCGAAAACTTGCAGTTGCAAGGATGAAGAAAAGGAAGAAGGTGAAGAAGAAGCGGTAGAGCATTGGGCTCTTAACCTAATGGTCGCAGGTTCGAGTCCTGGTGGGGGCAGGGGGAGATATTGTGCAATGAACAATATCTCCCCCCACCCCCACCCCTAGGAAGTTCAACAAGCAAGGCAAGAGGAAATGGTTTAAGAAAAGTTTTTTCCCCAAAGAAGATAACTCCTTATCCAATGAAGACAATGATAATGAAGAAGAAATCAATGAAAGAGTTTTGTTTATGGCCAAGAATAATAAGGAAGAGGTATCTGACGAAGAAGGAGATGAAGAAGAAGAGATGATTGGGGTTGAATTTCAAAATGAAGTGATCAAGGTTATCAAAGAGCTCAAGGCCGAGAAGAAGCATGTCAATAATCTTGAAGATGAATTAAAGACAGAAATAGAATGTGTCCTAAATATTAAAATTAAGGTTGAAGAATACAAACTAATTGAAGAATCGCTCAGGAAATAATTAAAGGAAAGCAACAAGGAAAGAGAAGCACTCGAAGCTAAAATAGTCTCTCTATGAAAGGAAGTAAAAAATGGAAAAACTCTTCAAAAATACGCCAACATATCAAAGGCATTGGAAGAAATCGTCAGTAATCAGCGATCATGCAGTAACAAGACTGGTCTTGGTTACAAAGAAAAATCCAAAAAGGAGTCAATTCCTTCTATGACAACAAAAGAAGATGGATATGCAAAATATACTAAGTAGGAAACCTCTCTGCTAAATCAAGAGATCAAGACTCGCAAGAAGAAGCTTGGAGACAAATCCCCAAAGAAGATTTCCTCCCAGGTATCAACCTATCTTTTATGGTCATATTTATTCATGTGGAAGGTTTGGACATAGAGCTATAGAATGTCGCACATATATTTGGAATGAATATAGTTATGGGAGATCTTTTAGAAATGTATATTCCAGAACTCAACAGAATATCAACATATTTTATCATTTGAGAGATGATGTCGAATGTTACAAATGTAACAATTTTTGACACTTGGCTAAAGATTGCAGACTTGGAAGTTCTTAAAAAGAATTCTCGCAAAATTAGAATGAACAAATATGGAAAAAGAAGACTGAAAAATGTGCTCTCGCTCTCAAGGCTCAAAGAAATAGAAGTGTTTGGTATGTTGACAGTGGTTTCTCAACACATATGACTAGAGATAGAAATAAGTTCATATCCTTGAAGGAAAAGAAGGATGGAACAATGTATTTTGGAAATGATGGGTCTTTAAATGTCATAGGAGTAGGAACGATCACTCTTGGAAGCAAGGATGCATTAGTGAAGGATGTGTTGTTGGTTTAAAATATGAATCACAATCTGCTCAGTGTTGGACAAATGTGCGATCAAGGACACACAATGCTATTCAACTCTAAGAAATGTGAAGTTAGGAAAGGCAAGTTTGGTAAAATTGTGGCTACAAAAAGCAGAGCTTCAAATGACATATATATTTTGGATGAGGCACCTAAAGGATTATTTTTTATGAAAGAAGATGAAAGTTGTTTATGGCACAAACGAATGGGACATATACATTTCGACAATTTGGTCAGGATCAACAAAAAGGAAGCAGTAAGAGATATGCCGAAAATTTCAAAAACTACCAATACTATATTTGAAGCTTGTCGACATGACAAACAATCCAAGATTGAGTTCAAGACAAAATAATACTTTGCATCACGTCCATTGGAATTAATACATACTGATCTATGTGGTCCTATGAGAACAAAAGGTTTAGACAAAGAAATATACTTTATGCTAATGATATATGATTACACCATAATGAAAACCATCAGTTTCTTAAAGAAAAAGCCAGAGGCATTTGAGTGTTTTAAGATATACAAGGAATTGGTAAAAAATGAAACCGATTTGAAAATCAAATGTATGAGATTGGATAATGGTAGAGAATTCACTTCCAAGGTATTTCAACAATATTGTGATGGAAATGGAATAAAAAGGAAATTCTCAACAACCATAACACCACAAAAAAAATGGAGTTGTTGAAAGAAAAAACACAATCGTATAGGAAATGGCAACAACAATGTTAAATGAATCAAAATTAGATATTAAATTGTGGGTTCAAGCAATCGATACAACCGTATTCATTATAAACAGAGGTATGCTGAAGAACAATTGTAACATGACTCTGCATGAACTATGGAAAGGAAGACCAACTAATGTCAAATACTTCAAAATATTTGGAAGCAAATGCTACATCAAAAGAGAGATAAAAAATTGGGCAAGTTGAATTCCCGTGTTGATGAAGGTATTTTCGTTGATTATTCACGCAAAAGGAAGGCTTATATAAGCTACAATCCGAGGTGAAAACAAATAATGGAAAGCATAAATGTTACTCTTGATGAAGATTGTGGTCCAAAGGATAATTATGAGATTGTCTCTTCAAGCAATTCTAAGGGACCTGAGGTAGAATCTGTGAAGGATGAAGAAGAAGCTCTAGAACAAGACCAATCAAATAAGGAAACAACAATCAACCAAGAGGAAACAAGAAATGATCAGTATGATGTAGAAGAAACTTCTCCAAAAGTTTTAGAAGAATGATGTCAAAAGAATCATCCATCAAATCAAATCATCGACGACACAAATGAAGGAATTGGAACCCGAAGAAGTCGACAACTTCGTTCATCATTGTAAGCCCACCTTGCTTTTTTAGCAACTTTTGAGCCTAGCAATTTTGATGAAGCTAGTCAAGATGAACAATGGGTAGCAGCTATGAATGAATAACTGGATCAAATTGAGAAGAATGACACTTGGGAATTGGTTCCATGACCAAAGGATAAAATGTTATTGGAACTAAATGGGTATTTGGAAACAAATTGAAAGAGGATAGATAGGTTACCAGGAATAAGGAAAGATTAGTTTGCAAATGATATGCACAAGTAGAAGGAATTAATTTTGAAGAAAAATTTCTCCCATTGCCAAAATTGAGATATCAAGATGTTTCTCACTTATGCATGGTCGATAAAAATCAAGGTGTACCAAATGGATGTTAAGTCAGCCTTGCTAAATGGTGAATTGGAAGAAGAAGTTTACATTGAACAACATGAAGGTTTTATGCTCTCTGACAAGGAAGACTATGCCTACAGATTAAATAAGGCACTATATGGTCTCAAGCAAGCTCCTAGAGCTTGGTATGCTCGTCTTGATGGATATCTACATCAATATGGATTCAAGAAAGGAAGCATAGACAACAATCTCTATGTGAAAGTGGATCAAGATAACCTAACAATTATCGAGGTATATGTGGACGATATAATCTTTGGAAGCAATGATGAAAGATTAAGTAAAAACTTTTCCATAAAGATGCAAAGTGAGTTTGAAATGTCTCTACTTGTCGAGTTGACATACTTTTTAGGGCTTCGGATATCTCAACAGGATAAAGGAATATTTATATATCAAATCAAGGAAATGCTCAAGAAATTCAAGATGGAATATTGCAAGCCTGTCCTTATCCCAATGCTAACAGGTTTCAAGTTAAGTTAGAAGATTCATCAAAGGATGTGGACTAGAGGTTGTATAGATCTATGATTGGTAGTCTTCTATATGTGACAACTTCTTGGCCATACATAGTGCAAGCAGTTGGACAAGTATCAAGATTCTAAGTAGCACCAAAAGAATCTCATATTATTGTTGTTAAAAAAATTCTTCGATATCTTAAGGGTACAAAAAAATATGGTTTATGGTATCCCAAAGGAAATGATCTAGTTATCCAAGCTTATAGAGATGCAAAGTAGGCAGGAAGTGTTGATGATCAAAAGAGTACAAGTGGAGCAACATTCTATCTAGGTGGTTGTCTTGTTTCATGGTTAAGTAAAAAGTAGTCTTCAATCTCCTTATCCACAACGAAAGTAGAATATATCACGGCAACAACTTGTTGTACTCAAGTTCTCTAGATGAAGCAAACTTTGTAAGATATTCAAGTCAAGTTTGATGAGCCTATTCCCATCTTCCGTGATAACACCACTACCATCAGTATCTCCAAGAATCCTGTGATGCATTCCAAAACAAAGCATATTCCAATAAAATATCATTTCGTTAGAGAGGAGGTCGCTGAAAAGAATATCATGCTTGAATATGTTGGCACAAAGGAACAAATTGTTGACATCTTTACCAAACTAATATCTCGTGAAGCATTTGAGTATCTTAGCCAAAAGATTTGGATTCTCCAAAGTTATCATTATACTCTTTCTCTTATCTAACTAAATAGAAAGGGGGAGTGGAGGCATGTACAGGTTCTCAGGATGACAGTTTATCAGGGGGAGTTTCCCTTTGCCATTGATGACAAAGGGGGAGGGAAGGTAGTAGGAAGAGGTGTGATGATTGTAAGGGGGGTACTTGTGTTGACATCAATGCCAAATGGGGAGATTGTTGATCAGTGGTTGTCGTTGATGTCAACCAAAGAAACATTAGGGGCTACCACGATCATGAATGGGAATTTTGACTTGACAACATACTCTATTCTGAGTCAAGGATCTTCTAGATGGATTCCACTCATCGAGATGTTTATGTTGATATATGACACGCCATGTAATTATTAATGGTTTTAGAGATATTCATGTTTGAAGTTAGTAACCCAAATTAGTGGGCTAAAACCACGCGGGGTTGTGGCATGGCACTCATCATTGGTTGTGGTAATTGAATAGTCAATAATGAATAATATTTTAAGCTCCTAAAATCCCTCTATCATTCACTTGTTGAAGACCCTCTCAAACTAAGCATTTCTATAAATTGTGACCCTCATATCCTCCTCATGTAAGCACTTTTAAACAAACTATCTTGTGAGAAGACCTATGTAATTTTTCGGTCCTCATGAGCTTCTAATGTAGGATTTGTTGCAAGGAGTTTAAGGTTTCATTGAGGTCTAGTTAGAGTACAAAATCATGATCAAGTTTGAAGGTTTGATTTGAAGCAAGCTTAGAGCCTTGGATTCTAGGATTTCACTGCGTCAAACTGGTCATTGTGGCATTTTCGCTACAACATTTTTTCTACAAAGCTTTAGAAGCTAAAATTAAAAAATTGATAGCAAAAATTCCATGATGGCCTATTTGAAGTAGCAAAATCCTAGAATCCAAGGCTCTAAACTTGCTTCAAAATATACCTTCAAACTTGATCATAATTTTGTGCACTAACTAGACCTCAACGAAACCTTAAAATCCCTGCAACAGATCCTGTGTTAGAAGCTCATGAGGGCCAAAAAATTACAGAGGCCTTCTCACAAGATAGTTTGTTTAAAAGTGCTTACATGAGGAGGATATGAGGGTCACAATTGATAGAAATGCTTAGGTTGAGAGGGTCTTCAACAAGTGAATGTTGGAGGGATTTTAGGAGCTTAAAACATTATTAATTATTAATTATTCAATGACCACAACCAATGATGAGTGCCATGCCACAACCCCATGGGGTTTTAGCTCATTAACTCGGGTTATTAACTTCAAACACGAATATCTCTCAAACCATGAAGAATTACATGGCGTGCCATATATCAATGGAAACATCTCAATGAGTGGAATCCATCTAATAGATCCTTGATTCATAATTGAGTAAATTGTCAAGTAAAAATTCCCATGCAAGACCGGGGTAGCCCCTGGTGCTGCTAGGGTTGACATCAATGAAAACCATTGATCAATAGGAACTAGAGCCGTAGAATTAGGATGTCGACCTGATGCCAAGTACACAACAGTTCACCATTCGGTCTCTCCATCCTTTAGCAGAGCAAGCTCCAAGCGAGGAAGAGGAAATTGTTCCTCTCAATGATGGTCTGATTATGGACTCATACAATCTGAGTTATGAAGGGATTTACAAAAAGATTATACAAGTGAGGAAGAATTATTTTTCGGACTACCTCGCATCTCCTACATTCATCAGAGAAAGGGTGATCATGACAAACACTAGGAAGAATCTAATTGTCGTTGCCGAAACCAACTTGGCCTTCGTAGGTGCTAAAAAGCCAAACATGGACTACCTTATGGTTGAGAACAAATAATTGGCTTGCAGGTTTCTAGGCAAGAGGTTAAATAACTTTGAGAAGAGTTACTAAACGCAACTCCCGCACAAGTATATTTGGAAAAACTGAAGGCAACAATACTCGGTGAAGTATTGACACTAGGAGAGACCATGCAAAGTCTTTATGATGAGCTTGTTACCGCGCATAAGGCAGTTTTCCACTTGCATGGATTGCAGCAGAGATGTAAAGATTATGTAAAAAGTCTCAAGTTTGTGCAATGAGCCATCATTGTCGTGCATGAATGGTCAAAGAAATACAAAGGGGTATGACTTGAATTAGGAAAGAAGACAAGGTGAGAGGTAGAGTTGGAGAAGGAAAAGGTTCATATGCCTATTCAGAATAACAAACAACTTTCCTCATTCATTGCCAATACTCAGGCCTCATATGCATGATTGTACAACAACCTAGACTTCTTGGTGAAATCACATGGGATCCCATTAATCGACTCACTCAGGAGATCAAGCGCAGGAATCAGGTTAGGTAGGAGATTGAAGAATACTTGGAACAATTGAGACAAGTAGCCATTGAGAAAGATCTTGAAGTAAATAAACAAAATATGCATAAGTGCAATGGTGGCCCTTTCCAAATCAACATGATGTTGCTCCTACTCAAGAAAGAAACACAAACCGGTTCTAAGTCATTGTACCCAGATGCCATGGAAGCTAGAGTTCACTTCTAGCCTGACACTATCGTACAGTTTGGGGATGTCATTGTGTAGTATAAAGCTTGGCACTGTTATGTAACCAAGAAACATCAAGTGGAAGTTGCTGAGTTGGAGTTTCCCAATTCAATCTTAACTATTTTGTCTTATTAGGATATCTAGTTAGGTTTACCCATTTTTGTCTTATATGAGTACAAATGTATTATAATACTCTTTTGTAATTAATTATTAAGTGGAATTCCAAGGGTCAATATTGGAATGTGAAGAGTCATGATGTAACGAATGTAAAGAGTCATTTTGTAAAGAAGTTGAAGAGTCACGAGGGAAGTCCAAGAGTTGCAAGGGGAAGTGAATAGTCACCCCTTTTGTTATAAATAGACCCTCATAACTCGTGTAAAGGGCTTTTGGAGGAGCCAAGCTTTTGGCTAGGCTTAGGCCTAGAATCAAGAGTTTGGGAGTTTGTGAGAGTCTTGATTTCTCCGTAGCATAGAGGGGGTATCTTTATTTGGAAGAGCAGGTGTTGACTTCATGTTCCACTATTGGGGCTAGTGGTCTGTCAATGGTATATGTGGCATGATTGGAACTTTCACTTAATAAAATCTTAGAGCCGACACGTTTTCATGAATGTGTTGTGAATATAGTAGGAGTATTCTTGTTATGTTTGCAATGTATGTTATTTAACTTATGCTTATGCTTATGAAATATTTCATTTGCATTGGTACAAAAATTGCTGAATGTGTGTTGTTTTATTATTCCATCACTATTAACTTATGAACTATTTCATAGATTCACTTGTGATGTCTTTATGCTTGTGTGTTCCTTCAAAGTTCCGTACTATTATAGGCCTCTAAGGGACTCTTCTTTGCTTTTGTTTTGCTTCTCCTTTTATCTTTTTCTTTCTTTGCTTGCTTGTACTCATAGATTAGTCTCTTATGAAATCATTTTCAGCTCTCGAGAAAAGCTGAGAAAATCTAAGAGGACTTGTACAACTATCAACATATGGCTATCTATTTTCCTCTCTCTTTATGAAGAGCTTTTTGTCTTCATTCGATGATGCCTTGATGGAAAATAAATTTTGTTCAGAGTGAGTCTTGGTGAAAACGCAACACTTGCACTGTTAACTAGTACTACCTACTCTAATCGGTTATTTTGGGTTAACCCTTGTCATCTCAATCAACTAGAGTAAGGTGAGGGGGAAACCTTAACAAGTATGTCAGAGGTATATATAACATTATTCTCTGAAGGAACAACCTCTTCTGCTCTCAATAAGTTAGTCTCCCCCTTCCACCTCTAAAATAAGTAAGTGCCTATGCACAGTTCTTTGAAAAAATAAAAATGAAAAATGAATAAGGTGAAAGAAGAGAAAGGCTTCATGTGTAGAGAGGTGATACAAGTAACTCCACCGAGGTATTGACCATGCTTGATGGAAGCAGAGCAATGCTTGTATTCTTGCGTGACTCCACCGGGGTACTGTCCAAGCCTGCTGGCAACAGAGCAACACCAAAGATGAAACTTAAACTCTGACAATTATATTAATTGTGCATAAATATACCCCTCATCCCCAATCAAAACAACTAAGTTAACTTGGCTTCGAATGTGTGCTGACTGATCAAGATAATGGTAGGGACTACATATTTTCACATAAGCTAGTGCGGAAGCCATAGAGATCAAAGAATCGAACAATACTTCTGGAAAGGTTAGATTCACTTTTCACAAAACATGGTCCATACAGAGAGTTGGAGTTCTACTAGTGTGTTTCCAATGTTGTAACGGCTACAACCACCCTCCAAATTTTTGGCTCGCATGCAAATTTCGAAGTCTACCTTGGATCTTGCAATCGATCATCCATGGTCACTTTTGGTGAGATGATGATCTCAAGCTCCCCTCCTTGATCTTAAGAGTTGTTCATGTTCTCATCTTTATGCAACATGTGTCAACTTTGGGCATAGGAATTGTTGTTTGTCATGCAAGGGGAATGTTGTTTTTCTTCAAAGTAAATCTTGTGCGTAGGAGTTGTTTTCATCACATAGACATGCTTCACACTCACTTCATGCACTCTTGTCATGAAGGTTGGTACATCAAACAAAGTATGTATGATGCATTCCTGATGGTCTATGTTGTATTGGTAAGTGTTTGTGTGCAATCATAGTCAAGTCTTATCAATGTTTACATATGTTTCACTGATTTCATACTTAGCCAATTTCCCAAGCAACTTAGCCTCATCCAGTGTCCTAGAACTGTGCACTTTGCCTCTTCAACCATCAAGCTTCCTCCCTTGCCTGCTGAAACTCTACAGTGCGCAGAGACCCCAACCTCCATTGGCATCCAAAACTGTGCAGTGGTTTCCTCCAGCGTCCTTCCCCCATCCAAAACCCACTGTCATCATAAAATGCTCATTATTGTCCATCAGTTACTCAGTCTTCCTTGCAACCTGAAACTACGTAGATGTGTCTTCCTAGAACCCATCCTGCAGTAGTTCCTTGCATCCAAAAACCATGTAGTATTGCCTCTCAGCTGCCCAGGCTGCACTGCATTCAAAAACTGTGCAGAGGTGTCCTCCCAGGACCCCATCCCGCAATAGTGTCATGTTCCTCAAAACTGGGCAATGTTGTCCAAGCTTCCCTATCTGTCTTGCATTCAGAAACTGTGCAGATGGGTCTCCCAGGGCTTCATCCTGGCAGCAGTCACTGCCCGTTGAAACTGCGCTGGTCTACCTCTTAGTGACTACAGGAAAAGGTGACATGCCAATATCACTCCCAAGGAGTTGAGGAGAATGACCAAGAAACTAAGTTATGGAAAAATATCAGGACCGCATACAAACTTCGTCGCACGCATGATCATCTCGAGGGTAAGTATGGTAAGAAAGGAGCACCTTTCGAAGTACACCTGTTAGTTGAGTTTGTAGGACTACTTTTCATTGTCATATCATCCTGTCTTTGATAACATGCATGGGTGCAAACAAAAAAAAACTCACTTCATATGTTTCCTATACATATATTGCTTCCTTTTCACTTGTTTGAACAATTGTCGTCTTTGGCATGTTGATTACTATGTCATGCTTGTGCCCTTGTTTTGGTGATTTTGAGGGGTTGTCTTTGTGTGTATGATTTGTGTTCGCTATGTAAACATCTATCGCACTCATACACAAAGTTGTAAACAATGTCGTATAAGTGTCATCACGGTCGTTCAATGATCTGTCTCAAGTGTCACACTTGTCGCTCTTAACCTTTAAACAATCACACTGAGATATGTTTCCTTGTTGGTTTGAGGTGTGTTTTCGATGATTCATGTTGATTGTGTGTTCGCAAGGTCATGTATACATGAGTTCACTCGCTCACACACAACCTCTTTTCTGAAAATTTGTCGACCAAACCACCCTCCATCAGCTGTACCTCCTCTGAGCTACACTGTGTAGTCTCAACCCTCAATGACCAAACATTATTTCCAAGAACTCCACAGAGCTTGAGGCTGCCTCCAAGCAATCTTCATTGCACAATTCTAGAATCGACCCAGCTGACTGTCACCCAGAACAATGCAAAAGTTTCCCAAGAAGCCATCTCAATCTGTGCTCCCTACAAAGCTATCCATCAAGCCTCCCACTGGTCAACTGGAGAATTTGACTTGAGCAGTGACCCAAGGCTGTACTTATCTCGAAAATTGCACAAACGTTGTCAATCCCACTTTCCTAAATTGCCTAAATAAACTATGTAGGCATGAGGGACAGACATCCACTGCCCGTCACTACATTTGTCCTGGGAAATTGCGTAGTTTTGCCGAGAAATCCTCCTGTTGGCCTGCTCTTCTCTCCTCCTGAAAAATACACAGTTTTCATTGACATTCCACGTATTACCCAACACTCCACTCAACCCAGAAATTGTGCAGTCATGTCCTGCTTGATTTTCTCCTAGAAATGCATAGTCCTGACCAATAAGATTTCACAGCCTGATCCTGGCCTCCTACTGAAAACTATGCAATTTTCACTGCCAATGCTTCCTACTGCCCGCACTACCTCCCCAGAAAAACTGCGCAGTTTTTCCTCCCAGCTGAGCCATATCCTAAAGTTGTCACTATTGTCCCAGACTGCTCAACCCAACCTCTTAATGACCTCTATGCATTTTTTTCCCGATAGTGCTCTGAAGCCTCCCATCCCAACCTGAAATGTGTTCTGCATAGTTTCAGAGCCTTGTCCTTTCCCTTGGTCACATGCACCCGAAAACGAAAGACAATGCATAAAGGTAGACTAGGGGATTTATGGATTTGATGTTGTCTCATCATTAGTGATTTCAGAAATAGGTACATGGATGAGACATGGAGTGACAACGGCCAGATGAACAAGGAGCACATGCTACAGGACGTGCTCGCAGTTAGACAAACACACGAAGCATATGAAGTAGCAAGCGAAGGAGACACATGCACATGCATGAGCGATCAAGAGAACACCAAGACTAGTGAAGACTCCATGCGCTTTGCCATGCGGAGGTGAAGCTATGTTACACCACGAGAACACTAATCACTCAACAGCATAGTAGCTCAACACGGACAACACAACCAACATGTGTATACCAAAAGTGTCATGTCAAGTTGTGTCATGAGTTACCTCGACCACATCACTACTTTGCATCATACTTGTGTAATCAATGTAATGTAACGTGGAAGTCCAAGAGACCCATGGATGAAGCTAAAGAGTCATGTAAGTCAAACAGCCATGAGGGAAGTCGAAGAGTCACAAGGGCCAATTCTATTGGGTTGAGAAAAAGGCATGTTTTATCCTCGTAAATAGCAAAATTAAGCATTTGCCTTCACATGATTATCTTTGTTTAATGGATAAAAATAGAGGAAACAAAAATAGAAGTTGGGAAAAATTGATTAGTAACAAATTATATAAAATTGGGCATGGAAAATTGACTTTAACTATCTTTATATGCAGGGACGCGGATTGGATGATTGTTGTTCAATCGACAAAACAGTTGTAGCCAGTAAAGGAAAAAAGATAACGTCCTGAGTATGGAAGACAATGGAAGAACAGAAGGACCAATGCTATTTTATGATGAAATCAAATCGAGTGTTACGAAATCCTTAGGATCCCTTAATCCCGAGGATTCGCTTCTACCCATTTACCTTTCAAAATGTTATATAAAGCAGTAAGGCGAACTGAACAACTAGTTTAAGAATTTGCAGATTGTAGCTATTCTTTTTGGACATATAATAATTTCATCACAATGATGTTGTAACTCTATTTTTGATTCTAATGAAGAAGACTATGTTTACTTCATAATTGTATTCTAAATATCTAACAGTGGGGAGTTCTAGAGGCTTTGGGCCCAGTCAATACAAGATCTACTGCTTCAATTGTGTTATAATCATTTTTGTTTATTCTTAACTGTTTATTATCGTTAGTTTGTAAAGTTAGTATCATTTGGATTACTGTGAGGATTGATGATTCTGATTTGTGTCTATTGTGCAGTCAAGATTCTAGATTTAGTTGTTTGTTACATATGCGCGATGCTCTTTATTGAATTGGTTATGTTAATTCTAGAATTAGATAGTTGTTCATTCTAAGGTAATGCTATCATAGATTTCAAAGATAGAGTTGATTGCTTTCCATGAGATGTTTATATGGTTATTTGTTGTTCAATTGTTATAGCTTTCCTTCAAGTTAATGAGTTAGTTTCAATACCATTAAGGTTGCCAAGTGTGATTCTTTCTATTTGCATTCTAATTCAGTTGTTTGCAGAATAGATTAAGTAGCTTTGAAAGTGTGACATGAATTCATTTCATAATTGTTTGGAAATAGATATTAGAAATTGCAATGATTCCAACCTAAATTGACCTCTGAATTCACTACATATATAGTGTTGACACTCTTGAAATAAAAATACTTGCCTTGGGTTGATGATTAATGTAGGTATTAATATTTCTTATAATAAGACATATTAGTGCACCAACAAGTTCCACCCTTGGCTATATATACCCCTCATTTGTACAGGAAGAGGACTTTTCGCCTTCGATCTTCCCACATAGCCTTGAGAGTTTGTAATCTTTTCATTGAGGAGCGAGTAGTGGCTCCAATGCTCCACTACTGGGGCCAATGATGTATGTTGTATGAATGTGTCTTGGAACTTTCTCTTAATTTAGAAGCCTGTCACAAGACAACACATTTTCACACATGTATTGTATTTGTTTGTAATACTATTCTTTGGATGCTTTTAATGTATGTTTCTTTAACTTTTACTAAGATAGTTGAACTATTTCGGTTGTTTTAGTGCATATGTTGTTGGAAATGTGTTGTATCAGTTGTTATTATTGTCTTTGTTGTGTGGACTAATTCATCGGATACTAGACAGATTCATTCTTGTAAACTTGTTATAACCGTCATCACACTCATGTGAAATACTCCACTGGGTGTTATACATTCTATCTATTCACTTTGTGTTTGTGATTGCTGCATCTGTGTGGACTACTCCATTGGAAGCTGTGCAAATCATATTGTGTTGTGTGTCTCTACCTGATTTGGGACTATTCCCTTTCGACTTGAGACTCACTCTCACCCTTTCCATCTACAATGAAAGAAGTTAGACACAAGTTACACTAAGCACTCACCAGGCACACGAACCTCATTGTTTGAAGACTAAGTGAACCACTCTCACGTGCTGACAAGAAAGAGCTAAGGCATATATTTAATATAATGGTAACTGTGCCATCGTACCGGATGGGACTCCTACACCAAATGGTGTGAGGTCTAGTTGGGACTTCATACCAGGGAATCCCCTGAATGTTGGCAGGTCCAGAACCATCAACACAACCTTTGGGCTCCCTTGTTTTCTCAAGGGTGGAGACTTGAAGTCTCTGGATTCCTTTGTGTTAATCATGGGTGGATACTTGAAGTCTCTGGATTCCCTTGTGTGAATTAAGGGTGGATACTTGAATTCTATGGACCCCCTTGTGCTTATTAAGGGTGAAGACTTGAAATATTTGGATCCCCTTATGTTTATTGAGGGTGGAAGTGTCCGACCTCTAGAATCCCTTATTGAAGATTGATTTTCTTATAATTAACTGGTGGGTGGAGGTAATTAGTTCCCTAGAGTCCCTATTTTAGCTAAAAATATTGGTTTCATTCCTTGATACTCCTCAACTATGGAATCTGACTCGAGGGTGATTGGGTTGCAATAAAAGCCAAAATGCAGCCCAATCTATGGTTGGGTGGAAAATTGTTGACTCACTTGCACATTTTGCGTTTGAGATAATTATCTATTACAATTGTTATGAGTAATGGATATTATTTCTATATTTATAGAATTATTTATATGTCAATTGATTATGTTAATTATGATTTCTTGCAAGATTGAAATTGTTCAGGTTGTGATGGCATTTGAATTGTTGATGAATTTAAGTGTAGATGATTACACGACATAGTGTTGATCTCATGATATGCCTCTAACCAAGTGGAATTGTAGACTTACTTGTATGCATGATTTTCTTCAACATTTTTTTCTTTCTTGAGTGTGACTCGCTTCCATATTCCCTTCTTTTAACTTCTCGAAATTTTACTATGGAATAGAGGACCTTGTTGTCACAAAAAAACAACATTCAAGAAGAACGCTCATGATATGAAAATAACTATCAGTTCTAGATCCAATTGACATCCAAGGTTTGTATTGTACATGTAGCATATATTCAAGATTTATTTTCTATGCACATGGCAATGTTTTTACCAGGTATGTTCTTCCATTTACAATTTCATTTTTGAGTGAAATTTCTTAGTTTTTATCAACAGCTAGGACCTATACAAACATTTTGGTTTTTACTAATCATATTCTTACATAGAATATATTAGTAACCAAGATTCTTCATGTCTACCTACCTTCTTGATGCAATATGTACCTGTCAACAGTTTCCTGGCATGGGTTGGGCATGGACACTCTCAAAGAATGCAATGAATGTATATTTCAAGTTTATCTTAGACTGAAACTACCGAGGAGTCATGGGTAGACTATCTGGCCATTTCATCGCCCCACTATACATGATAATCTTTGAACAAGATCTACCTTGCATGTCCCAGGCAGCAATTGAGGTGTTGCTAAACATTACAGATTGGTATGCCTCGCCCGATGGCACCTTCATCAGGATGTACAACACAAAGAAAGCTCTACATGTGTTGCCACAGTTTTCCACGGACAAGTTGGTCATGTAGGAGGTTGCATACCACATCTCGACAGGGTGATCAACTGGATTGCACAGGAAGAAGAAGGCACTATGGGCTATGCTTCCTTTGTGAATTGGGTTGTACGCAATCTGGAGTTTGAAAAGAGTGGATATCGAGGTCAAGGACTTTAAGAAGTTTAAGTTCGACACCAAGATGTTCAATCTATATGATCTGCATGGCTTATACAAGGGCCACTGTGCAGTAATGTACTATTATTGGATCCACGGGGCATGTCATTGGCTAGAGGAAGACCCATGGAGATATTGTTATAACTCCTCTAGGCTCAATGAACCGGTCAGTATGGTAGTTGAGTGGCTAGCAGCACTCAAGGCAGCAGGCAAGAGGAAGATTACCGAACTTGTTTAAGACAAAGGCAAGAAGAATATTACCGAAAGCATGGAGACAGAACAAAGCTACAAGTTTAAGGAAGACCCACTTGTGGAAACAGTAGCTTTGGAAATATATGCAAAGAGGTGACAACGCGACAAGAGAATATCGCAAAGAAAGAGGGAGACGCGACGATTGGAAGAAACAAAGGGGAAATTGCAGGAAGTACAGTAGAAGCTCAAAGAAGAACAAGAGCTACGCAGAAGAGAGAAGGAAGTGCAACATGAACAGGAATAGGAACAAGAGGAAGTGCAAGGCACATAGACAACACAAACCATGCCGATACAGGTTAAAGGCACTAAACCAATAGTAGATGAGGAATAGGGTGAGTAGCTGCAGGAACAAGAAATTGCTCCGCAAGATGAACATATAGTAGAACAGATGGACATGGAGATGGAACAGCGGGAATAGGATCAGGACACTAACTTCATGCCAAAATCAACCGAGGTCACCCCACAGGCTTCACTAGCCCCAACTGCAGAGCAAGTCCCGAGTGAACAAGGAGATACCATTCTCCTTGAGGATAATCTGGGAATAGATGTGTACAACATCATCCTTGATGAATCGTAGAACAAAGTTGTACAAGCACGTAGAGCACACACCTCAGATGTGCATGCATCACCTGTGCACTTTGAAGAACGGGTGATTATATCAGATGTACGAAGACATTCAACCACCTTGATCGATGCTAAAAAGGCTTATTCCAAAGCCATGAGTTTGAGTGTGAATTTCTTGATAGTAGAAAACAAGCACATGGCTAACGAGTTGCAAGAAACCAAGCAGATAGAGGAACAATCAATAGGATCCGCTAGATCAGAGATGAAGAAAGCGATACTTGCTGAAGTATCACCCTTTGAGACAATCACACGGAGACTATATGACGGTACACAAGGCAGTTGTCCATCTACATGGTCATCAACAATGCTACATCAAGGTAGCGCGAACACTCATATATATACATGCCATAGTTGATCATGTACAAACATGGACAATGAGGTACAAGGGAGCCTCGCTTGACTTGCAGATGATGAGAGTACAGGTAGAGTTGGAAAAATCACTCATCCAGAGTTTGATCCAGAACTATGAGGAACTCACGCCGCTCATCACCAGTGTCGAGGCTTCATACGCACGGTTGTTCAGGAGTTTGGACATCATGGTGAGAAGTTATGGCACCTCGTAAATTAGTATGCTCACCAAGGCCAAAGAGTAGAACCAAGTCATACTTAAGCTTGACGTATACTTTGATCAGTCGATGCTCATGACCACTAGCACAGATTTGCAAGTCAGTGTAGATAACATGCAGATGTACATCGTTGGTCCGGCCTTGCTCAGGACTAAGCTACGCATGTTACAAGATGAGTTAGACAAAGGTTCCAAATCAGTATACTCAGAAGCAATGGAGGAAAGAATTTGTTTCCAGAAATACATCATCAAAGAGTACACGAACAACATTGCGCACTACCAAGCATGGCATCAGTTCATCACTGAGGATCACAGAGAGGAGGTCGATGAGCTAGTCTTTCCACAACCGTCTGAGTCTTAGTGTTTTCTTGCGTGGCTGAATCAATCCATTTTTGTCCCACATGGGTATATGTGGAAAATGTATTATTTTGTAAGAAATATGTAAAATGAAATTCCAAGTGTCATTAGTGGAATGCAAATAGTCATATGTAATGTAAAGAGTTACGTAATGAAGTTGAAGAGTCATGAGGGTAGTCCAAGAGTCACAAAGGGGAATGTTAGGGGTCACCCCACCCTTTGTTATAAATAGAACCTCATAACTCATAGAGCAAGCTTTTGGGAGCCAAGATTTTGCTAGGCATTGCCTAGGACTAAGCTACACATGTTACAGGATGAGTTGGACAGAGGTTCCAAATCAGTATACTCGAAAGCAATGGAGGCAAGAGTTCATTTCTAGAAATACATCAACAAAGAGTACGTGGGAAACATTGCGCACTACCAAGCATGGCATCAGTTCATTATTGAGGATCACGGAGAGGAGATCGATGATATGGTCTTTCCACAACCATCTGAGTCTTAGTTTTATCTTGTATGGTTGACTCAAGAATTTTTTGTCCCACATGGGTATATGTGGAAAATGTATTATTATTGTAAACAAGATGTAAAGTGAAATTCCAAGTGTCATTAGTGGAATGCAAACAATCATATGTAATGTAAAGAGTTACGTAATCAAGTTGAAGAGTCATGATGGTAGTCTAAGAGTCACAAAGGGGGATGTCAAGGGTCACCCCACCCTTTGTTATAAATAGAACCTCATAACTTATAAAACAGGCTTTTGGGAGCCAAGATTTTGGTAGGCATTGCTTAGAGAGTGTTGGGAAAAATACTGAGATGGGGGGGGTGAATGAGTATTTATAAATCAATAACCTTTTAGATTTCAATTCCAAATTTCTATACGCGACTTTACTGAAGTGAACCTATGTGTGTACACGACTGTTCTTAAAACTATAAGCATATATCCAGTGAACTTACTATTCAGTTAATCCATCATATATTCGTCTTCAGTGCATTAGTACTTTATTAACCATTTGTTGTAATAAATAAACCATCACATATAAGCAACACACATGAACACCAATATTTAAGGTGGAAACCTAATGCGGGAGAAAACCACCTGTTGTTGTTGTCTTTATCTTCTTTTTGATATAAAAGAGTTGTTTACAATCTTGTACTGTCGTAGACTCATACTAGTACGTATGAACCCCCCTATAGAAGGATACAACCTTCTCTCATTCTCCAGCTTCTACTGGAAGGGATCTACAACCCCCTAGCTCTTGTACTGGCTGATATGTTTACCAATACGTAGGCGGCGGCCTACAAAAGGATACAACCTTCACTCTTCCTCCTGAGACCATGTTTCATAAATTTTCAAACTGGATACTCCTGGAACACAACAACACAATATCTAGGCCATGTTTCATAAAACTTTCATACAAGACCCATCAATAACATTGAAGCTGAAAATAAATTACCACTACAATAGAACCATCAAATACATCTACATCAATCTATGATATAACTGAAACCCAATAATCAATCTCTAATATAACTTAAACCCAATCATCAATCTCTGAATCAACCACAATTGAATCGATTAATTACTGAAACCTCTGACATAACTGAATCACCCAATCATCAATTTTTGAATAAACCACAACTGAATCAATCAATCAATGAAAACTCAATCAACAAACACTTAATCAAAATTCAACCAATCAATTGGAACAGACAGATCATTGTAATCAGTACACAGATCTGAACTGAGAACATTGCATCAACAACCAGAACCAACTGCAACCTCAAAAATCATATGTCAGAATGCATACGCTACTTCAATGAAGCTAACCTACACGTATACGCTAGTTTCTGTAACTCAACCTGCGTATACCTCTAAATATACTAAATCATAAAACTTATGAACCATAAATTGTACTGCCAAAAGACATTTTGAAGATCTACTATCATATTATAGAGTTCTAAATAGATAGCAGCATAGATCACCCTTCTAACTCAATCAATTAATCAACCAGACTCAATCTACTTAAACAATCAGTTTTACTTTCAGATCTAAAGAAGACATCATTGATAAACAACAGTAAAACAACAACAATGATCAAATAGATCAGTCATCTCTTAGCAACAAACTTTTCTTCTGAATACGCTACTTGGAAAAGCTGAACCAACGTCTATACACGCCTTAGTCAAGGCGAACTAGCGTATAGATCTGCAAATAATAACTTATAACTTCACAGCTATTCTGGACTTTAGACAACACTACACAGAATATAGATCGTAGAAGCCTCAAATCAACAATTTTCAACCTGTATGGGAGGGAGAAATTAAGAGAAGTTCATTTATTAGAATGGTTCAGATCACTGATTGTCAGATCTCGCATTTCTCAAAGGTTGTAGAGACACCCAATTAAAATCTATCGAGTTTTGACTTAGTCACTCATGGATCTAATCTTGATGATGAACCACAAAGGTTGGTTCGAAACAACGATTCCAACAAACTTGAATGCAATGACTCTGAAAGACAACACTACACTGAATATAGATCGCAGAAGCCTCAAATAAACAATTTTTGAACTGTACGGGAGGGAGAAATTAAGATAAGTTCATTTATTAGAACGGTTCATATCATTGATTGCAAAGAAGAAGTTAGATCTCACATTTCTCAAACATTGTAGAGACACCCTATTAAAACCTATCAAGTTCTAACCTATTCACTCATGGATCTAATCCTAATGATGAACCACAGAGGTTGGTTCGAAACATCGATTCCAACAAACCTAAATGTGATGACTCCGGTAGACAACACTATACAGAATATAGATCGCAGAAGCCTCAATCAACAATTTATTAGCACTCAAATCTAGACTATCCATTATCAGATCATACAATGATAAGTCATTTCAGGTCTCATGATCCCGATGCATCATTAGATCTCATCCATCATCAAACACACAAGTGCATAGTAAGTCAAGAGAAAGTAAAGCATCAAAAACCCATAACATGCATATTTTATTTTTTATGTAACTCTTCATAACATATTCATTACTTGCACTCATAGCCCTTTGATCTTCTCCTCCTTATATACTTAGAGCCTTTTTCAATACTTCAAACCAAAACAACACTTAGAACCTGTGGTATTCTTAGATGGGATCAAGAACCGTTATTCTGCTCAATATTGTGGACTAATACCATGGTATGGACCCTTGGTATTTTTTAACCTTAATTTTCCATCCCATACACACTTTTCCTCTTGTGAAAGTGCGTGCATATGCATACACTTCTTTTGTTCTGTGTACCCGTGTGTATACGCTACTTGGACTAGGTGAAACAACGTATACAACTTAAAACATTCTCTTTCTTCATTTGCTTGATTTTGATCTAAAACCCTTTGTCCCATCTTCCTATTCTTTTCTACCATTACTCGGTTACCTCTAAATTGACTTGTTACAGTGTGAGTGCCATCATACATCACTTCTAAACAGATTTCTCTTAACTTCCCTGCATTTTATCACATCATGTTTATACCTTTATCAAGTAGTCCATTCATCAAATAGGTTGTCATTAAGGAAAAATCATCAGGTAGGTTTCTTATCAAGGACAACACTAAGACAATCTCCATGTATTAAACCTTTGACCATTATTCTGTTCCATCATTCTGTCACCTCTGATATCTATGTGTTCCATCATTCTGTCACCTCTGATATAGAGATGTTCCATCATTCTATCACCTCTGATATCTCTATTTTCCATCATTCTGATCTCTCCTGTAGACTCATCTAGTTACCATATACTTGTTTTGTTACAAGTGAGTTTCCATCAAGGACAATGCATGCATCATAATGCCAACAATCTCCCCCTTTGGACTTGATGGAAACCACTTTGGTGTTTGGTCACCACAACCTATAAATAACATCAAGACAAGCACTAAGCTTTTCAAATCATCAAGCTAGCACTAAGCTTTTCAAAACATCAAGCTACTCTCCAAACACCAAGCTACTCTCCAAACACCAAGCTACTCTCCCCCTTTGACATCAAGGGAAAAGGGCTGACCAATGTTAAATCAAGACTTCCATATCTGAATTGTTGAATATGAACATGGATCATGCTCCCCCTTGTCACATGTTGAATTATCTGATCAAACTCCCCCTTAGTACATGTTGAGATGCACTATACCATCCATGCTCCCCCTGAGCGTATGCAAAGTCCGCATAAATATTTTTGAAAGAATAACATGACTCTATAACTCAACTATGTGAGTATGACCTTCATATCACCAATGACTCATAGAAACATCAATCACCCAGTCAAGTGGGGATACACCAAATTTGACTCATCCACCCAACCAAGTGGGTTTACATATTTGACATGATCTTAAAAGTCCATACATGATTGAATATGACAATTATTACATCATAGGTCTTTACATGACCTTTACATCAAATGATATACATGACATTTATAACAAATACCAAATATCTAAACAAGACCATGATAGTTATCAACAACTATCATACACCATATATGATCTGCACCGTAAGCATCTATCAACAGCGTCTAGAACAACAACTTGTATATGTCCATCATCAATTCACAAGATAAGAAAATGTACCTTTAATATCACCAACCTATGACAAAGTATGTTGTATATAGATATCAACTCATCCTCTTGATCTTATCAAGATCAACTTGCTTTGTTTCCTTAGTAGAAAAAGCCTTAACATAGCCTTCCATGAATCAACTAAGCATATGTCTTATCTCCAAGCAGTAACAAGAAATCATTCACATCATATCATATTATGTGAAAACACCATAGTCATCATCCATGACTATACCATCATCATCGTACCAAGAACTACATGATCTTTCCATAACAACCCTCAACATATCAACCATGTATATTCACTAAGGATTTGTCCAACATCCCACATCTGATAAGCATCAACCATGATAATCAACACATGTGAGAATCAAACCTATCATCATGAAGTAAGAAGTCATCATCATTATGTGACTAAGTAAGCCATGTCTTCAAATAGATATGTCTTCATGAAACCTGCAATAACACCATTCTCTTGGCCAACCAACAATATTTACCAATATGCAACATAAGTAATCATCCATGTATCCAGCATAACGATAGAAATATGTATCTAGCTCCTCATCAAAAGGAAAATCATGACCTCATAGTCAAACTTTCTTGATATCATCAAGATCGATAATCCTCAACCAATAGACCATGTGAGATCCAATAACTATAGGAATCCTCATCCATAACTGCACCATATGAACTTGATGTGACTTTGAAATCATGATGACAACAACATAAAAAAAGAAGAAGAGTGAAACTTAGCAAATAATGAAGTTTTGTACTCAAGCTTTGTTCTTGACCTTATGAAGATCACCAAGTAAGCAACATACCATATGTACTATATACACCATCAAAAGAGTCAATAGCAACTATGTGGCTCAAGAAATATAAGTACCATCTGAGACTTCATCCATGACCGCAACATAGCATTATGTATCATTTAAACACTTCAACAACATAAGCATCCTCATCATTGATAAGAATCATTATGTACCAAAAACTTCTAAACATAATGCCAAAAATGCATTATTAGAAGTATACCATATTCTCCCCTTGAACTTGTGCCAATTGTTCACTGTCAGATATGATTTTTGCATATATTAATAAGCATCATCAAGGCATCATCATCAACTAGTTATACATCAAGTCATCAATAACTTATGAGAGTCAAAATCACTTCTAAATAACATTCACAGACTGTAGTCATCAACCATCAAAACAGAGAAGACAATTGATAATTGTTTGAACCATATTAGATCTTTTTTTGAGTCTCTCCCACTGCTTCTTCATCAAACCAACATATAAGCGACTGTGCAGTTGTAAACTAGCGTATATATGCTACTTATCTTTATAATATCTACGTATGAGAATTAGAACACTGAAATTTCATACTTTCGGTTCCTCTTGAGTCTATTATGACTATACTTGGTCCTAGAACTTTTGTTGAAGCATCAACTCCAAGAATATTATTATGATGATGGTTCTTTATTAGGGACTCCATTTTTCTCTTGTCTCCAATCATGTGATGAGCACATCCACTATCATCTTTGTCTTCGAATGAGAAGAGAGCAAGATCACTCCTTATCTGATATTCCTTTTCTTGATTCTCGATGGATTCATCCTTTTCAGATTTTCTAATATAGATATTCTTATTTGATTGCTTACCATATTGTATACAACAATCCATAGACTTGTCCCTGCCATAGACTTGTCCCTGCATTCTTTTGCTATATGAAAAAACTTGTTACAAGTATAACATATTATATGTTTCATATTCCTTCTATAGAAATCAATGGCTTTGTGACCAAACATATTGCAAGAAAAACAATATCCCTTAAAGTACCTGGAAGATGATGATCTTTTATGAGATGGTTATTATCTTGAAACATTCTACTTTTGCATCTGGCTGCATCATGTCCAAAATTATGACATCTAAAACATTCAACATTATTCATCAGAGGAAATAATTGATTAGCACTTCCATAATTAGGAGTAAATAATTTTCTTTGAATACTTTCTTTCCTTGGTTGTTAATGGGGTTGTCCTCTTATCTCCTTGTTGAGCATTTCAGATTTTGCATTAGAGTTCGTTGCCTCAGTTTGTGAGCTAGATTCATCTTTAACAATTTCATGAAAACCAAGACCAGATTTGATGGTAGGAGACCTTTGATTACTCAGAATATTATCCAAAATCTTAGTACTACCTTGAAATCTCAAAAGTTTATCCTTTTCTTCTAATTTACCTTTTAGGATATTTACCTCAACCTGATACTTCTCTTCCTTTTCCAAATATTGCTTCTTCATGATTTCTTCATCTTTTCTTCCATCTTCCATTTGTTGTTTTAATTTGAGAATCTCATTTTCTTGTTCTTCATCTGTTTAAGGTAGTTCTTCATTCTGCTTATTTGAATTTTCAAGATCTGCTTTTAGAGAGACAACCTCAGCTCCAAGACTTTCATAGTAACTGAATCTATCTTTATGTTTCTTGATTGTTGTATCCTTTTCATTTACTTCTTTTCTCAATGATGTCACGTCATCCTGTAGCCTTTGACATTGATCTTCCTTTTCCTTGTACTGCTTCCTTACTTTATTTCCTTCCTCCAACTAAGCTTTTAACCTGGTAGCTTCTTCTTTGAAGGTACACTCCCTTTTGTCAAATAGATCTTGTTGATCTCTCATTTTAGCTGTGAGCCTTTTAAACTTCTGTTTCTATTAGATTTCTTTCACTTTCACCCATAAGAGAAAATTCAGTTGTTTCACTATCACTTTCATTATCTTCAGTATTGCATGAACAGAGAAATGTATCACCAGAAGACCAAATATTAGTACCTAATACGTCTTTTGCTTGTTCATCTTCAATCCGAGGTGTTTTGGAGAATTTGGTATCTACGGATATATACTAATTCCCTAGATAAGTAGCCATATCTAGAACAACAGTTTAAAGCACTTTAGCCTTTTCCTATAAGCAATAGATAAAACAAAGAAGATGAGAAGACCTAATTGTAGTTCCTCTTTCCTCTTGTCTCCTTTGTATCGATCCTTTTGCTCCTTCCCGTACTTAACATGCTTGAGAAGTACTTGTAAACATCAACAGAAGACAAAGAAATGATCAAAGCAAAAGATCTATTGAATACAAGTAAATGGAATCAGATACATTCAAACATATAAGCATCATATAACAAGAAAAGCATATGGGAAAAAAGTTCAAATACTTTATTGAAATAGAAGAAGGAATTACAACCATCAAGTTTAATTCAAAGTCACTCCTTTGGCTTGGATCCCATCCACATCACATCAAAAGCATGACAAACTTGTAGCATAACAATACTTGTCTCAAAGTCAATTCTCATAGCAACATTATCTCCATGCAATTCAACATAGTCCAACCCCTGATCACTTAGATGAGTGTTCAATTTATAGGAAGATGGAGGTTATGTCATAAATGGGGATATTGAATGGCCTTCCATACTTAAATTAGGTCCATGGAGGAAGGATGAGAGGATAGGATGCATCTTAACTCATTCCTCATCCATTTTTGATCTCATAGGAGTTGATAAGTGAGGAAAACTTCTAGATGACTCCAAGAGATAAGAATATTCCCCAAACCCTATGTGAATTTCACTCAATCTCGCCCAACGTAGGTGAAATAGGGCCTTAGAGCTCTGCAGAGCACCCTCGCATGGATCCAACTGCTCTGCAGCGCACCCTTACATGGGTCTACCTGTGCTGGTCCCTTTAGAGGTCATTTCAGGATGTCTTCAAGTCATGAAATTGTCTAGGAAGGGGGCATTCAAAAGGGTGACTTGTTTAGGGCATGTAGCAACTGAAATTAGGGTTTGATGAGCCCTAAAACACTGATCTAGATGATGGGAATGATGTGCCCAAATGGATTTGTAACAGTTTCCCCCTAAAGCATGAAGTCAAAAAAATGTTAACGTCAAATGAAATGCTTTACGATGTGATGAGAAGATTCCAAAGTGGAAGGTGACCTGCATCAATTACATTACATATATCATGATTTTTTTATTTTTTCATGAATTGCTGAGGGAAGGCATACACATGCTCAGCATATAAACTTTCATTATATGTACACAAATAGTCGTCTACAGATATAAACCCATGACTGGAATGACCATCAGCATAAACCATTGTACATATGATTTAGTACTCCTGAAATCACAGCCCGAATGGATGAAACTAGATCCGGGGTCTTCTATTTCATTTAGTCGTTCACTCAAATATGAGTCTAACCATGTGAATATGTGATTTGAAGTCGAACATGGGAAGACACCGTCTAATTACCAGCCAATGATGTAAGCCATTAACAGACGCGAGAGAAATCACCGATAATGATAATTATCCTCATGGTATTGCAATACACTCTGCATGGTGTGAATAAATGTTTTGATGTCAAACACCATACAAAGTCTTTCAGTTGAAGGCCATTGATGTCAACCTATCACCGGAAGCGAGAAACTTGCCACTGATGTATGCAAGCCTCAAGGTACTAGAAAGGTGTTTCTAAGTCAACTTCTTGGATAATGTGCTGATGTCGACAAGAAGCGACTTGTCACAGGAGGGCCTTGATGTATCCCACATCAACGACACGAAATGAGTGTAATGATTTTGGAGACGGAAATTGAATGACAACACAAGGTTCAAGAATGGCGGCCATGAAAATGAAGGTTTATGGTACTGCAAAGGATGAATTTAAACTGGATGACTTCTCTTGAACATGTCGGCGACACTGAAATGAATTGGTAGCAATGACCCAAAACAAAGTGATGAGTGGTATGATAACCATCACGCTAATAACCCAACCCAAGCAGTCACGGTGATGAAGTGAAAGTGTCATGTTCAAGAGCGACCTACTACCATAAAGTGGTTTTCCCATTTTTCCCTTTTCCCCAGTCATTGCTGACCAGTACCTCTTTATTTTTTATCAATCTTGAGGAGGATAACATATGCTTGTTGTATAATTCCACCCTTCAGGTGAATCCATCACTATGTGATGTTTTAACGAGTCTAGTGAAGGTGAAATGTGGTCTTGTCTAGATGGACAAGTCTGTCACTATTTGATGTTTTAACGAGTTTAACGACAAAGATAACTCGGTCCTTTTCATGTTTAGAGAATTTGAAAAGGGAAAAAAAGAAAACTCTAAAAGTTCTATTTCGTTGACTTGTCTCTCAAGCCTGAAAAAGCATAAAACAATATGAGAGAGAACCTATTGACCATGTTCGATCAACATATTCATTTTTCGTAGTTAATCTATCTCAGCGCGAAAAAGGGTTAAACTTATATTGAGTAGATGTCATTTCCAATCCGTTAACGAGCTGAAAAGGACAAGTGCTCGACAATCTTTCATGTTTAGAGAGTCTGAAAAGAGCTTAAAGAGGACTCCAAGGGGGTTCCTTTTTCGTTATTTAACAGAGCTCGAAAAATAGATAAAAGTATTCTCTGTGGTCAAAGTTAGAATTTACAATCAAGCATGTCAAATTCTATAAGTCAGCTGCAAAACCTGCTCAAAACATCACCAAATGGATTAAAAATACATGTTTCATAGGTAAAAATAGGCAAATACTAATGTTTACTCGATTAATGAACATGAAATAAACATAAAACAAGTTTTTACCATGAAATTTTTACCATTTGATACTTACCATTCAGTTTTGTGCTCTGGGCTAGTTTTTTACCTCGAACTTCATCACCTAATTGCGAGAGATTCTATGGACCATTTCTTATGCCGTTCAGACTAGATAGGAGATCTACCCCTCCTTTTTCTTTTCAGGTCATTCTTTTACTGTTTCATGCAAGTTTTAGGGTTTTTTGGGGCCTCTGGGGTTTGATTTTTTTGCCCTGGGATCAGCGCAGGCTTTCACATCGAAAACTACACTAAAGAGCACCCTGATAGAAGGTTGCCTACTCTTCAACACACTATCTCTATGCCCGGGTTGCGCTGGGTGAATTTCCCAAATTTGATTTAGGTGTTTGCTCCAAAAATTGTCCTGTTATTTGCATGGGAAGGATCCTAACTAAGCTTATGATTGGGTTTCAGGCTTTATCAAATCAAAATGTCAATTACATGGCGAGATAGAGAGCATGAGGAATAAGACATGGTTTCCATAAATAATCTGGGTACAGTTGAGGCCCTCAAAAACTATGGGTTACTCAAATATTTCAGGTTGTTTGGAAAGATGTAAAAAATAGAACTATTTTAGTTCCTTATTCATGTATGGGATCTGACAGAATAGAATTTTCACATAAGGGACAAAATGGTCCCTATTACCATTGGTGATATTTACTTTCGTACCGGACTATCGAGGCAAGGTGCCCCCATCTCACTTTCTGGATTTTCCTGTGGAGGTGAATCAGTGAGGGATTACATTCGACAGTTTTGTCGGCTAGGTACACAACCTAGCAAGGATGGGAAAATAAACATTAGGGATGTAGGTGATTTTCCTTTGAGAATGATCCTCTTCATAATCGCAAAGCTGGCCGGCAGTGTGACACTTCATCTCGCGAACAGATCATATATGCAGTATGCACTTTAGTGTCTAGAGCCAAAAGTATTCAACTGGTGTGAGGTCGTACTTTCTTCATTGAAAGAACAACTGACCAAGGTATGGTTCGATATTAATTTCTTTTACCTTAGAGAGAATCCCATTGATGCAACTGTATCATGTATCATTAGGTGTAGTTGGTCCTAGAGATCCATGTATGAAGAGGTGGGTCGAATTGATGGCTCGATATGCGGGTCAGTCAACAATCATTTTTTCCACTGTTCAGTTGGCTCGACTGGTAACACCTTGCCATCGAGGAGCATCCATACTCAGGGATGGATTTCTGTGGAGATCCATACTTGATTCTACCAATTAGAGCACAATGGGGTGCTATAGGTAAATTGTTTTACCAAAGTGTTTTTGATTTTTCAAGTTTCTACATGTTTTTGTGTTTTAAATGTTTCCAAGGCTAAACTAAAATCATTTTCATGCATGCAGATGTGGGTATTGTTCAACTTGTGGGACACCAATAGGGTGCAGGTGGGCCAGCGCAGAGAAACATTGGGAGAGCGGTCCTCCAGGACTTGGATTTGACTGAGACCTTAGCAGAGTTGTAGGATCACATAGAGGGATTAACCCTTGGTATTGTGGATGTCCAAATCGAGGAGTTACCTATGAGGCTACAATGCCACACTATTGGTGTTCTTATCCATTAGATGAGGCTTTTTCGCATGATGGCACAGGCTGTGACCTGTTATCATGAGCATCACTAGGTATACTTAGGATATTTGCATGCATTTTTAGTTTTTGAGTCAAATGACCAAACTTGTCTTGGACACAAATTTTGTAAAAACTTTTAAAACATCTATCTATTTTACTTTCATAGTTTTCTATGGTTATGTGCAATCCTATTCAACTAATGATGTGAATTGAAAATGTTACTTTTACATGTGTTGCAAATGTCTATTTAACACATAATTTGCTAGAGAATCAGTTAATGTGTTAAAGTTTATGGAAATATTTTGATGTTGAATGTATTCAAAATGCCTTTCCAAAATACGAACTCTAAGGAACATATGAAGAATTGTTGGGTTTCAGATGGTATACACACTTGTAAGTTGTAGTATGATGAGTTGGGAGTCCAGCCTAATTATGATTCGGCAAATGCAAGTGAAATGGCATCAGAGAGAAGTTCGATCAATGCGCTATACTCAGTGATATTGTTCGTCGATCGACCAATACAAATCCCTTGGAAACTCACTAACTCGCCACTTGGAGCGAAAATAGCCCATGTTGCACAAGATAGGTTCTGCGTACTACGACTAGCACCATCAACGTAACCAACAAATGGTTCTGAAGATTTTGACATCTGCAACAAATGCAAAGTGGATTACTAACCAGATAAAAAAATCTAAAAGACACACACATGCAATGAAAGCATATATACAGTGAGTTTTACTACACTCAATTAAGCATAGTAACATTTGAGGTACAACCCATTTTGGGGCTGCGATAATGGAATCCCATCATAATATACTAACTTGTAGCCAACTTTTCCCAAAACACACTTAACAATATAAGGACCCAACCACATCGGTTCAAATTTTCCTGCTCCAATTTTATCAACTTCCTTATCATAAAGCAAGACCAATTCTCCTTCTGAGAAGATATGAGGCTTGACATTTCTATCATATTACACCTTGATTCGTTTCTTATGTGCTTCATTAGCCAATGCATCATCACGACGGGTTTCATCCACATGGATGAGTTCCAAGAAATGTGCTTCTTCTTCAGAAGTGTCGGGTAACAAGTCAATCGCAAGTTTGAGAGATTAAATTTCACATTGTACTGGTAAGATTGCTTTCAAACTATACACCAACTGAAAGGGTGTGAATCCAATTGCATTTCTCACCAAGGTTCGATATGCCCACAAAGTAGAGTATAGGATTAAATGTTAGTTTTGTTTATGAACCCTTATCATTCCTTGCAACATTCGCTTCAGGACTTTGTTGATGGCCTCAACTTGTCCATTCATTTGCGGATAATAAGGGGTAGAACTATCATGTGATAGTCCTAACTTAGCAATCAACTTAGACATCATGTGATTGCGAAAATACGACCCATGATCTGTAACTATGGCTTGTGGTACACCAAACCAGGCAACCATGTGGTTGAAAAAGAAAAGAGCAGTCATTTCGCCACTGTTGTTTAATGTTGCAATTGCCTCATCCCATTTGGTAAAATAGTCAACGACGACTATAATATACCCATGCCCCTCCGACTGAGGTGGGGTTACATGTCATGAAGTCAATACCCCATCTGGCGAATGGTCTAACAACAATGACTGGATGCAATGGTGCAGGTGGCAATCTAACTTTACGGTCATAGATCTAGCAGCATGATAGCTTCTGAAAGAAATTATGCAATATTTGAATATACTAGGCCAGAAGTAACCGACACAAAGTATTCTCTACGCGGTAGAAAAACCAAATAAGTGTCCACCACAGGCATCTGAATGGCAATCATTTAATGCTTTCTTGGCTTCCTCATGTGTGAGGCACCTACGTAAAACTGTATCAATACCATGATGGTAAAGAGTGTCGCCAATGATCAGATAATCTTTGGCTTGGTATCAGATACGTCATTGTTGCGAGCGAGAGGTATTAGGCTAGAAAGTTTGGGTCTGGAGATAGATCAGTATATCTCCATACCATGGGTTAGATGACGATATCAGGAACAGAGACTCATCCAAAATCGATGGTTCAGGTGTTGAATCAATGGAGGTTGAGGGAAGGTCACAAAGTAGCTCGACGAAAACTAAAGATTTCTTTGATTTGGACTTGATGAATTGCAGATCAAACTCCTGCAAAATGACTATTCATTTTGAGTATTTTCCCCCCAACAATTGACATGACAAAATATATGTCGTAGGATTGCAATCCGAAATGATAGTGGTCTTCCAGAGCAGGAGGTAGTGGCGAAATCTCTAAACAACTTGCACAGCTGCCAAAGCTAACTTTTCGACATAAGAATACTTACTTTCTGTATCATTGAGATTGCGACTCAAATAATATATCAGATGTTCAATCCCATCTTCCTCTTGGAGTATCTACAGCGGCGAGATACAAGTAATAGTCGTTTTGATAATTCGGAGAATACATTAATGACGCTCTAATCAAGGTATCTTTAAGAGCATCAAAGGAAGCTTGCACAACTTGATCCCAATGGAAGGGTATCCCCTTTTTAAAAGACGTGTAAAACCTTTAGCCATTTCAGTGTAATTGGGAATGAACCTCCTCAGAAAGTTAGCCTTCCCTTGGAGTCTCTGTAATTGTAAAAGATTTGAAGGTGGATGAAAAATCAAGAATTGCCTGAACCTTTAATGGATCAAGTCAAATTCCATCTCTAGACACTCTGAATCCAAGCAATCGACTAGAACCAACAAAAAACACATATTTGTGCGGATTTAGTCGTATCTTGCAGTGTCGGCACCATAAAAATATTGCTCTCAAATGTTGCGAGTGATCAGTCTACTTTCGTGAATGAGCAAGTAAATCTTCAAGGTAAGGTTGAACAATGTGCTTGATGTCATGGAAGTCATAGTTCATTTCCCTCTGAAATGTGGCCCCTGAATTCTTCAAACTGAAGGGGAGTTTCCTATACGCGAATGTGCCCCATGGACAAATAAAAGTTGTTTTAGACTGGTCCTATGGGCGGATATTGATTTCATTATAACCGGAAAAACCATCCATAAATGAGAAGATTTCACGTCTGGCACATTCACCATTTATCTGGTTGATAAAATGAGTAGGATAATTGTCTTTTGGACATGCCTGATTTACATCCCTCTAATCGACGCACACTCGAATTGTCCCTTGTTTTTTCATGACATGAACAATGTTGGAAACCCAATCAGTAAGAGGTACAGGGTAAATGAAGCCAGCATGCAAAAGATTTTCAACTTATACTTTAATGGCAATGATTTTCTTTGGATGAATAGGTCGAAGCCACTGTCGTATTGGTTTGACATCAGGATACATTTTGATTTCATGTTCAACAATACTAGAGTTTATACCTGGCATCTCCTCATATGACCATGCAATATATCTCAAAATTCACAAAAGAGAGTACGGTAATTATCAAGTTATGATGGAGAACAATATTTTCCAACATGAATGTTTTCTACAACTTTAGGTTTGGTCGAAATATTAATAGAAATCATTTCTTCAATATTTGACAGGTTTCGCTCAAAATCTATTGTGTTTATAAAAACAGAATTCAAAAGAAAATCAACAACTGAAGGGTGGTTAAGTTCATTTGAATAATCTTCAATGTAATCTAGAAGATGGGAATGATGATGATAATATTCCCAAGGTTCTTCTCCTATCATCATTGGTTGGACGATTCTTTCATCCGTAGAAAATATACGTGAAAAAGGATATGAAGAAGTACCATATTATAATGAACGGTCTACCCATACAATTGGTGAAAGTGGATTTGGGTTTGCCGCACAAGCCAGAAAAATTGATTACTATGCAACCTCAATGGGGCTTAGCAGCATAACTTTAGTATTACTATCAACTTTAGAATTTTGGGTAATCCTCCTTAAATCAGATGAGTGAAGGAAATCATGTTGCAAGTCTCTACTCTTGTCACTTCCACCAAATCAGATGGTGACGGTAGCATAAAAGTACCCATTAGGAAAGGATATTTAAAGAAACCTACACCAATGCTTTGAAGTGACAACGGGGGACCGTGTACCAATGGAATGCTTACAGTACCCTGAGAACTAGATGTAAAGAAGGCAAGCTGATCGATAACTGTGATTCCACCTTTATGAGGGAATGTAGTCATATGAAAGTACATGGAAACCAAAACAACCATAGCATATACCCATGGCCTTCCCAGTAAAATGTTGTAGTCGAGAGGTTCGTCAACTACCTCAACTTCAACAATAATTGTTTTTCCCCCTAGTTCAATTTGCAGGTTACTCAAAATCCAAAAAGGCATATATGTTCATCAGCCAAAAGCTTTTAATGTTGTTGGTGATTGTGACAATGGTGGTGAACCAAGTGTTTTCCAGCAGCTCATTGACATAATGCAAATAGATTCCCCCTCGTCAATAATAGTTCAATGAACATTTTTATTGAGAGCCTTTACTTGAATTAGGAAAGCTAATTGTGCCGGTAACTGTGGTGTATATACCGCATGGTTAAAAACCACAAGATTGGAATCCATAGGGTTTATTCCACCAATTGCTGACAATAAAGCTTGCTTCTAGGAGGGACAGTTTTGTAACACCTCAACGTCGACATAGCAGAAGGTGATTGAGCAAGGTCTTCTACTATGTTATAATTTTGAGCTGCTCGAGCTCGAGGGTTAAATGTCGATTTATGCACAACTCACTTTGGTGGTTTTATTGTCAATTCTAGTGCAATAAGTGGTGGAATATTTTCCAATGAAGTCGAAGTCGAAGGATTAGGTTGATCAGTGCCTAATTATTCGATGATGATAGTGGATTTCCATAATCTTGATTTCGTGTCGAAACCAAAAATTTGTTTTTAGGCTTTGCAACAGATATCATAAGTACCTGGGATGTGGAAGCATGGTCTGTCACAACCAAATGTGTCTTCGGGTTTGGAAATGGATTAGTCAACACTGCAGATGTGTTAGAAGTCTTTAAAAGCTTAGAGACTTCCGAGCGGTGTGGACAATCTCTTGCAAAATGCTCGTCATTACAAATTAAACATGGATAACAAGGTTTCCTTACTGAAGTAGAGGAATCAGATGATTTCTCTTGAGGGGGATTATCTTGCTTCTTCTTGTTTTTCCCTGTCTTCTTGCCTCCTAGTTGCTTTTTATTCTTGCCTTTGTCAGTTGAAGTGACATTGAATTCGGAAGCAAGAGTGTTTTATGATGCATTGGAAGTTTGATTGGAAATGGCAAGTGTTTGACCAGATGGTCTGCCTACCATTTGCGTGCTGTAAGAACTAATCACACTGTCGCCTGCATGAGAGTCATTACTCAATTATGGAGGATGAGGAATAGTGAAAGTTGGTCGGGGTGCATTTGGAATCCTGTCGTAGAGTGTGCCGAATTATGTATAAATTAAATCCAAATATTGGGCACGAGCAATTGCTTGCTCTTCTGTGACAACTCCACCTTTCGCCACATCCTCAGTGATTGATGGCAGCAAGGATTTTATAAACCACTCAACCAAAAGCTAATCAGGAACATAAGTCCTAACCATTCTACGAAGACGTCGCCACTCATGAATATGATCTAATATATGAGTAGCAGTGGTCTATTTAAAGTTGGTTAGGAGTTCCATTCCAATCTTGTATCTTATAGGTAATTGGAAGTGGGTCAAAAATGTGGTGGCTAGAGTTGTAAAGTTGTCGAAAGAAGCTCGTGGTAACTCAATGTACCACTTCGCAGCCGGACCAATAAGCGTTCTTTAGAAAATACGGAGTCTAACTGAGTCATCATTTTATGAGTTTGATGAACACCACAAATGAAAAGTCATGACATGATTTGATGGGTCTTCTCTAGGGTTTCCATTGAATTTCGGAATTTAAGAAGGTAACTTATGTAGAATCATCGGCCACCAAGGTGCATATAAGATGGGATCATTAGTGAGCCGGTTTAAATCTAGTAATTCAAGAGTTGCTACAAACGACAATTGTCGATTTAAGTCAGGTTGAGCATACCCAGGATATGATGGAATTGCCTGAGAAATAGGTCTCTCCATACTAGCATATGGCATTTGTATCTGGTAACCTTGATAAGGTGGTTGTGGATAACCAGGTTGAATTTGATGTTCTCCATAACCAACAAATCCTTGTTGACCAAGACCTTGGTAAGCTTGATATTGTCCAAACCCAGATTGAGATTGTTGGGCAGGTCCAAATTGGGGTTGGAATTGTTGGAATTGAGGCTATTGATATTGGAGTTGCCACTTTTGTTGAATCAATTGTTGTTGTTGGTACAAATTTTGTTGATTTAACAGTTAGTGTTTCCCAGTAATGTAAGGTTGACCAGGTTGAGAATAAGCTATACCAGTGTAAGCCTGAGCCACTCCAGATAAAGGTACACTAGCCTGAGGTTGTTGAACCCCAGACACAAGCGGTTGTTGTATAACAGCCTGAGAAACTTGGGCCTTTTGACCCAAAACTTGTGGTTGCGAGGTAGAAGGACTAGCATGTACAGGTTGAGATACAATTGTTTGAACTTGTGACTGCGGTATAGTGGTAACAACAGGTGTAGTAGGAATAGTTGACATGGTTTGCATCAGTTGTGTTGGATACACAAGTTGTGGTTGAACTAGCATTGTTGGTTGCCACTAACAAACTCGCATTCCAAACTGACCTGAATACGATGGGATACTACCATATGATGGTCCTCCAAGATATGGAGGACAAGGTGAATAAGCATATTTCTCTCCTATGGTGGCAATCCGGTATGTAATGGATACATAGGTCATTGTTGACTAGATTGCCCAGTTTGATATTGATATGCAGGATCAACTGTGGAGTTCCCATAAATGAAGAACTAGGTAAAATTCTGGTTGAGGACATGGGTGATGACCATGGTGTAGAAGCAACCCCTGAGTGGGTTCCAGATAAATATTGGTAACCAACCGGGATGAACGATTCACCATATAGGTGTGACTCAGGAGTAGTAGAAAACATCGAAGAGGTTGCGACAGAAGATTCTTCCGCATCTGCATTAGATGATACAGTCTGGGATGTTGACGGTTGTTCAGCTATAGTTAATTAACCCAATAGATGTCCTAAAGAATCAACAAGTGCTTGAAAAGAAACAAGATCAAAAGGAGCAGTAAAATGAAGAGTATAAGGATAAAGATAAAGCCTGGTTCCAAAATGGAATGGGGTTCTAGTTGTAGTATCTTCAAATTCTTCCTCAACGACAATTAAACCAGGTGGAAGAACTTCACCGTCAGGTCCATAATAGACTTATGGTGTTGGTAAAGTGTAAGTTTTAGTAGTTACTAATGTCTGAGGGTTAACCGGTTGATCGTCTTCTAGTAAAGTAACAACTTCTGAATATTATAATTTGAAGTCCAGATGTTCTGGTAAAAGAAAAACAGTTTCAGGGAGAGGTTCCTAAACAACTTCAAGTTCAGAAGTAACTTCTGTTTGAACTGTGATAGGTTCTGGATTAACTTCTGGTTGAACTGATTCAAGTTCAGAAGTAATTTCTTGTTGAGAAACTTCAAGTTGAGGATCAACTTGTTGTTGAACAACTTCGGTTACTATTTCACTAGTATCAGTTATAGTGTCCTTAGGTAATTGTGAAACTTCTTCTTCGGTAACAGATGTACCAGAAATAGTTGGAGTAATTGGAGTCTCAGTACTTACCAAAATGGATGATTCTGGTAAATCAGATGAAGAACCGGGAGTTCTTGATGTACTTGACTCATTCTTCTTGAGGTAGTTTTTCATTCTCCTTATTTGAATTTTCAAGATATGCTTTTAGAGAGACGACCTTAGCTCCAAGACTTTCATAGTAACTAAATCTATCTTAAGTTTTTTGATTGTTGTATCATTTTCATATACTTCATTTCTCAATGATGTCACTTCATCCTACAGCCTTTAACATTGATGTTCCTTTTCCTTGTACTGCTTTCTTGCTTTATTTCCTTCCTCCAAATAATCTTTTAACCTAGTAACTTCTTCTTTGAAGGTACGCTCCCTTTTGTCAAATAGATCTTGTTGATTACTCATTTTATCTATGAGACTTTTAACTTTTGTCTCTATTAGATTTCTTTCACTTTCACCCATAAGAGCAAATTCGGTGGTTTCACTATCACTTTCATTATCTTCAAAATTGCATGAACAGAGAAATGTATCACCAGAAGACCAAAAAGTAGTACCTGATACTTCTTTTGCTTGTTCATCTTCAATCTGAGGTGTTTTGGAGAATTTGGTATCTAGAGATAAATACTAATTCCCTAGATAAGTAGCCATATCTAGAACAACAGTTTAAAGCACTTTAGCCTTTTCCTATAAGCAATAGATAAGGCAAAGAAGATGAGAAGACCTACTTGTAGTTCCGCTTTCCTCTTGTCTCCTTTGTATCGATCATGTCGCTCCTTCCCGTACTTAACACGCTTGAGAAGCACCTGTAAACATCAATAGAAGACAAAGAACTGATCAAAGCAAAAGATCTATTGAATACAAGTAAATGGAATCATATACATTCACACACATAAGCATCATATAACAAGATAAGCATATGGGAAAAAGGTTCAAATACTTTATTGAAATAGAAGAAGGAATTACAACCATCAACTCTGATTTGAAGTCACTCCTCCAGCTTGAATCCCATCCACATCACATCAAAAGCATGACAAACATGTATCATAACAATACTTGTTTCAAAGTTAATTCTCATAGCAACATTATCTCCTTACAATTCAACATAGTCGAGCCCTTGATCACTTAGATGAGTGTTCAATTTATAGGAAGATTAAGGAGGTTACTTCATAAATGGGGGTATTGAATGGCCTTCCATACTTAGAATTAGTTCCATGGAGGAAGGGATGAGAGGATAGGATGCATCTTAACTCATTCCTCATCCATTTTCGAGCTCATAGGAGTTGATAAGTGAGGGAAACTTCTAGATGAGTCCAAGAGATAAGAATATTCCCCAAACCCTATGTGAATTTCCCTCAATCTCACCTAGCGAAGGTGAAAGAGGGCCTAAGTGCTCTGCAGAGCACCTTGGCATGGACTCAACTACTCTACAACGCACTCTTACATGGGCCTACCTGCGCTGGTCCCTTTATAGGTCATTTCAGGATGTCTTCAAGTCATGAAACTGTCTGGAAAGGAGGCATTCAAAAGGGTGACTTGTTTAGGGCATGTAGCAACTGAAATTAGGGTTTGATGAGCCCTAAAACCCTGATTTGGATGATGGGAGTGATGTGCCCAAATGGATCTATAACATGAGGTGATTTTGAATCTGAATTCTTGCTTCCACCTAATAGCGAATTGTCTCTCCTGCTGCCATTGTTCCTTTGAGATGTCTTCTTATTCTGAGGTGATTTCTTCTTTTTCTTCTTTCACATTGTCTTAACGGATCTCCTTCAAGCGATCAAGCTTCTACCAAAGGACCTCCTCTGATACCAATTGTTGGGAAAAATGCTAAGGGGGGGGTGTGAATAAGTATTTATAAATCAATAATATTTTACATTTCAATTCCATATTTCTATACACGACTTTACTGAACCAAACCTACATGTGTACGTGACTTCTCTTAAGACTATAAGCATATATCCAGTGAACTTACTATTCATTTAATCCATCATATGATTGTCTTTAGCTAGTGCATTAGTACTTTATTAACCATTAGATAAACATTAACCATTTGTTGTAAGAAATAAACCAAACCATCACACATAAGAAACACACATGAACACCAAGATTTAAGGTGGAAACCCAATGCGGGAGAAAACCACCTATTGTTGTTGCATCTGTCTTCTTTTTTATATAAAAAAGTTGTTTACAATCTTGTACTGGCGCAGAATTATACTAGTACACAGGCACCCACCTGCAAAAGGATACAACCTTTTCTTGTTCTCCAGCGTCTACTAGAAGGGAGCTACAACCCCCTAGCTCTTGTATTGGCTAATATGTTTACCAATACGTAAGCGTCAACCTACAGAAGGATACAACCTTCACTCCTCCTCTAGGGACCATGTTTCATAAATTTTTAGACTAGATACTCCTGGTACACAACAACACAATATGTAGGCCACGTTTCATTAAATTATCGTACTGGACCCATCAATAACATTGAAGCTCAAAATAAATCACCACTACAATACAACCATCAAATACATCTACATCAATCATTGATCTATGATATAACTGAAACCTAATCATCAATCTCTGAATCAACCACAATTGAATCAATCAATCATTGAAACCTCTGACATAACTAAATCACCCAATCATCAATTTCTGAATCAACCACAACTGAATTAATCAATCACTGAAAACTCAATCAACCTACACTTAATCAAAATTCAACCAATCAACTAGAACAGATAGATCATTGTAACCAGTACACAGATTTGAACTTAGAACACTACATCGAAAACCAGAACCAACCGCAACCTCAAAAATCATATGTCAGAATACATACACTACTTCAATGAAGCCAACCTGCATGTATACACTACTTTTTGTAACCCAACCTGCGTATACCTCTAAAGATACTGAATCATAAAACTTTTGAACCATAAATTGTACTGCCCAAACACATTCTGAAGATCTATTTTCATATTACAAAGTTCTAAACAGATAGCAGCAAATATCACCCTTATAACTCAATCAATCAATCAACCAGACTCAATCTCCTTATACAATTAATTTTACTTTCAGATCCAAAGAAGAAATCATTGAAAAACTACAGTAAAACAACAACATTGACAAGATAGATCAGTCATCTCTGAACAACAAACTTTTCTTTTGAATACGCTACTGGGAAGAGTCGAACCAGTGTGTATACGTGCCTTAACCAAGGTGAACCAGTGTATAGATCTGCAAATAATAACTTATAACTTCGCAGCTATTCTAGACTTCATATATACCCATAAAATGGAATTTAAAGGACAAAACATTTGTTAGCACTCAGATCTAGACTATCCATTATTATATCATACAACGATAAGTCATTTTAGGTCTCATGATCCCAATCCATCATTAGATCTCATCCATGATCAAACACTGAGGTGCATACTTAGTCAAGATCAAGCAAAGTATCAGAAACCCATAACACGCATAATTTCTTTTTTATCTAACTCTTCGTAAGATATTCATTACTTGCACTCATAGCTCTTTGATCTTCTCCTCCTTATATACTTGAGAGCCTTTTTCAATACCTCGGACCAAAACAACACGTAGAACCTATGGTATTCTTAGACGGGATCAAGAACTGTTATTCTGCTCAATATTGTGGGCTAATAACATGGTATGGACCCTTGGTATTTTTTAACCTTAATTTTCCTTCCCATGCGCGCTTTTCCTTTTGTGAAAATGGGTTCATACGTATATGCTTCTTTGGTTCTATGTACCCGCGTGTATACACTACTTGGACTAGGTGAAACAACATATACAACTTAAAACATTCTCTTTCTTCATTTTCTTGATTACGATCTGAAATCCCTTGTCCCATTATCATGTTCTTCTGTTCCATTACTCTGTTACCTATGAATTGACTTGTTACAATGTGAGTGCCATCATACATCACTTCTTAATTGATTTCTCTGAACTGCCCGACATTTTGTCACATCCTGTTTATACCTTTATCAAGTAGTCCATTCATCAAATAGGTTGTCATTAAGGACAACTCATCAGGTAGGTTGCTTATCAAGGACAACACTAACACAATCTCTATGTATCAAACATTTGACCATTATTTTGTTCCATCATTCTGTCACCTCTGATATCTTTGTGTTCCATCATTCTATCACCTCTAATATCTTTGTGTTCCATTTTTTATATGTCCTGTAGATTTATCTAGTTACCATATACTTGTTCTGCTACAAGTGAGATGCCACCAAGGACAACACGTGCATCATAATGCCAATAGAGAGGTCTTAGAGAGTATTTTGACACGTCTTGTCTTCTCCATAGTGTAGAATGAGTACGTCTCTTTGGAGGAGCAGACGGTGTTGATTGTAACATTCCACTATTGGGGCTAGTGGTTGTCATGGTTGTATGTATGGATGGAACTTTCACTTTCTATAATATAATAGAGCCAACACGTCTCATGCATATGTTGTTATTGTAGTTCGACTATTCTGCTTACTTTAGCAATATATGTAGTTTTAAATTACACATATATGTATGGACTATTATGTATGTGATTGTATGAATATTATTGAAGCATGTTGTTGGTTTAACTCATCACTTTGGATAATTGACTATTTTTATTTGTAGTTTATGATGTCATTCAGCTCGTGTGTTCCTTTTAGGTTGTGTACTATTATATGCTTCTAAGGGATACACTTCTTTTCCCCCTCCGTGTGTCAGAACCTCCCCATGCATCTCTCTTGACTTGCTGCAAGGTCACACACTTTCCTCCAACAAGGATATCTTGCTTACCTTTGTGCATTATCACTGTCAAGGCATAAATTTACTACCCACTTCTGGGACTCCTACCTGATACGGTCTCAGGTCTAGTTGGGAATTCTTACTAGGGAGATCCCCTAACATGTTGGCAGGGTCCAACACCGTCAACATTTTTGGCATTAGAAGGAGGTCCAGATGACAAGATGAGTCCTCAAAATCTATTTTGAATCCCTACACATCTATCATGACTTATGTTACAGTTCACCCTCTGAGATGTATGTCTTATGGAAATGTGTTTGAAGTCTCAAGGGAGTTTTAAGATGACTTGTCACAATACACATATGAAGGTGAAGGCGGAACAGCTTGGCCTAGGCATAGAGCTACTTTCAAAGCTCTCTATGATACCTTGGAAGACCCTGAGGATTATGTGGCATGTTCGATGTTTGCATTCATGCTTCGAGGGCACCCATTGCAATGGTGTGTCATACTGCCTGATAAGTCTATCTCTTTCAACCAGTATGTTGAAGAGATAGATCTTGCTTTCCATCATTTTAACCGTAAAGAAATTAATAAAAAAATTCTCAAATTATGGAAAGCCCTTGATGAATCCTTGTTGCAATTTTGGGATCGCTTTCGTAACCTCACATTTCAATTCCTAGAGGATGAAATTGACTGGAAATTTCTTCGTGAAAGATTTCACTATCTTCTTCACATATCAGAAAATTCACAAGTGTTAGAATCATTCAAACCCATCCCAATATCCGTCGATGTTAGAGCTACTAAATCCAATGTGCACAAAGTTGTTGTCACAAGTAATTGTCCATCTTCATCTCATCAAACTGCTCTAGCCCCACAGTGCGAGGTGGGAGAAGGCGCAAATTCATCTGTTGAACCGTCACATCCTCCCACCCCACCTTCTCTTGATTTCTATTTATATTTGGCTTGCAAGGCTGTTGGTTGTCACGTGGACTTGTTTCCTCAACCTCCATCCCCGCATTTTGTTGATCCTCCAAATTTTATAGTGTTGTGTTCTCTCGTTCTAGACTCCACACTTGTTGTTCACGAGGATCAAGTTGTCGAAGGAGTTGGTGTTGAGCAACCAACCTGTGCTATCATTTATGATAAGTATGTGTGGGAATTTGAAGAAGAACCCATGGTGAAGGATGGCCTCCTTCTATCCACACCTCATCCACTTTTTCTTGACATCTTTGGTGATTCTGCCATTGTTAATTTTCCATGTGAGAATTCATTCCTAGATGCATCTACTTCTGATCATCCACGGAATATACCGGATGTCAGACTGTCATTGCATAGTGGAGAGGACACATATGTGTTTACAAATCCACTGAATATTTCATCTGTCATTTTTAGAAATGCAAGGGGTGAACATTATTGCTTCTCATCAACCCCTCTTTATGATTCATCATATCATGAGGATGTCGATGAACATATTGAATTTTCTAATCATGGTTGTCGTGATCTCTTTACTCCTTCATTTGAGCACGATGTTGATTCATTCATTGTTGATCTTTCTAAGCCACCCGTCTTTGATGAGCTACCTGTTGATGAAGTCGAAACCCCTCAAGTTGTCGAGGCACTTCAACCCGAGTTGATGATTATGTCAGGCCCTCGCTGTCTTGAGGACGATTCCATTTCAAATTAGAAATCCGATGAAACACCCAAGGCTCCTCATCACTCTCGTGTTTACATCAAAGATCAATCTAGTTCAGAGAATTCACATCCTCCACCTAAATCACATGATCCCATCGCTCATGCATTGGAGGAATCATACACAACGAGTAATCTTGCTAAATGTAAGTTGTGTTTATTCCTCATGTTTGTTTGTTTGTCACAGTAAAAAAAGTGTGCATGTTTGTCGTCTGCACACAGTGTGATGCATAACCATGATATGTCCGCAGAATGCTTATCTTGCCCTTTTATTCTTTTCTTTTCTATGGATATTTTTAAACTCATAGCATGTTGGTCTTCACTATTATATCTTTCTTGTTTTCTGGTTTACACACTCACCTTTCTTATAAACCACGGCTTCACCAACATGAGTCAACCAATGCATTGATGGCTACATTGGAAATATCACTTTATGTGAAGAGGCTCATGCACTGTTTAGTTCAAGAGTAGAAGTAGTGTTTGTTTTCTTATTTTTCTTTGTTTGCATGCTTACTTTGTTTATTTTGTTTGTGTTGCTTGTTTGTTTTCTTTGCTTTCTTGCTTTTCTTTCATTTACTTATGTCCTTTGATTTCTTGTTTTTTTATTGTTTTACACCCATAGGTTTAGTTTTGCATGAAACCATATGTGGCTCTCGAGACAAGCAAGGTAAAGTACAAGAGGACTTGTATAACTATCAACACTTGGTTATTTATTGTCATCTCTCTTTATGAAGATATTGGTGTCTTCAATTGATAATACCCTGATGGAAAATATGTTTCGTACAAAATGAGTCTTGGTGAAAACAAAACACTTGCACTTTAACTAGTACCACCTATTGTAATCGGTTCTTTTGGGTTAACACTTGCCAGCTCAGTCAAGTAAAGTGAATGGGAAAACCTTAACAAGTATGTCAGAGGTATATATAACATACTTCTCTGAAGGGACAAACTCTTCTTCTCTCATAATTTGGGATCCCTCTTCCACCTCTAAAATAAATAAGTGCCTATGCATAGTTCTTTGATAAATGAAAAAAATGAAGAAAAAAATAAGGTGAAAGAAGAGAAAGACTTTCTATGCAAAGAGATGATGCAAGTAACTCCTTCGAGGTACTGACCAGGCTCGCTAGAAGCGGAGCAATGCTTGTGTTCTTGCGTGACTCTATTGGGGTATTGTCCAGGCCTGCTAGCAGCAGAGCAACACTAGAAATGAAACTAATACTCTTACATCTATATTACTTGTGCACTAGTATACCTCTCATCCCTAATTGAAACAACTTAGTTGACTTGGCTTGGTATGTGTGTTGACCGATCAAGAGAATGGAAAACACTATATCTTTAACTCAAGATTAGTTTCGAAGCCATGACGATCGAAGAATCAAACAATAATTCTGAAGGAGTTAGACTCACTTTTCATGAACAAGGTCCATGCATAAAGCTGGAGTTCTACCAGTGTGTCACCAATGTTGTAGAGGCTACAACCACCCTCCAAAATTTTGCCTTTGCTTAATTTTGGAGCCTCCATCCTTGAAATCATAGTAGTTATCATGCACTGATCAGATACTTGTGTTTATTTGTTTTCTTTTGTCTCTTAACAGTTCTTGTTCATTCACTTGTCCTGTCGGTCAACCACAAGCTAACCCAACACTTGGTTCACATCCGGTCAATGGGTTGTCGGGAAAAATTGTTTAATCTTGGAGGGCAATCTATCTTCCCTCAGGAATTGCACAGAGCAACCCATCAGCTGTCCTGCACTCAAAATTTGTGCAAAGCAAGCCACCCGACACTACTCTCCAGAAATGTGCAGAGCAGGCCAGTCAACAGTGCTCTCTAGAAATGCATAGAGCAGGGCAAGCCAACTGCACTTCTCTCCAGAAATGCACAAAATTGACCAATAGCACTGCTCTGGAAAAATGCGCAGATCAGGCCAGCAACATTATTCAGGAAAATTGTGCAAAGTTGGCTAACCAACCAGGGTCACTCAGCCCAAAAACAATGCATAAGCTTTCCCTCAGTGACTGTCTGTTGCATGTGCCTGTTGGTTGCCTGGTTCCCTCCAAAACTGCTCAATCCTTCCTTCCAGGTCAAACAACTTTTCTTGAAAAAGAAAAAAGAAAAGAAAAAGTGAAAAAAAATCCCTAGATTTTAGGGAACTATTTTTAGCAACGGGAGTTACATGCAAAGTCGATTTTAGGAACTCGCCGCCAAATGTCAGTTTTTCCTAGATTTGTGGCATGCATGCCATAAACCCCAATTTTGACAAATCTATTTAAACGACACCTCAGAGCTCATTCTTCACATAATTTAATCTTGGATATCTGGCATTCCCGAGGCATCTAGGAACCTTCAACATAGTCAGCAGAGATTTTCCAGAGAAGTTTTTCTTTTCATACCTTTTGCTGCTTTCATGTCGCTTTTTATTTCTTAGCTTGTATGAGTGTTGTTCTCCTTGTTTTATTGAACTGTCGATGGTGTTTCAATGTGTTTTAGCTTGTAGAAGTGTTGTTTCAAGTTTTGCATTGCCTTTCCTTAGTGTTGCATGCATAACATTGTTTCTGCACTGGCAGTCGGTGTTGCGGCGACTCTCTTCATGAGCTTCATGGTTTTTTAGCTTGACTAATTTCTACACTTGCTTGAATTGCATGCATTTCTATTCACTCAGATCTGCACCAACTTCGCACACACATTAAGCCCTTTGTGTTTTCAGGTTACCATTGGGCAAATCCGAGCTATCTTGGCCCAAATCTTGTTTTCTCGCATGCTCTATGCATTCCTGGTAGTCAAGGCTCTACCTTGCCTCCAGGAATTGTGTAGAGGCTGCCCACACTGGCTCCCAGCTGTGTTCTGCACATCCTGGGAGGTAGTGCCCCAGTGCTGCCCATTGGAACTACGCAATGTGGAGTTCCAACCAGCAACCGAGCCTAAATAATCTGTGTATTACATCGTTTCAATCAGCAGTCAGCCTCACTTGAATGCGCATTATGCAGTTCCAGTCGGCAGTGAGTGTCAGTGGCAACTAAGACTACACAATGTGAAGTTTTAGTTGATAGTATCCCAGCCTCCTAGAGTCAATGTTGTGCAATCTTGTCCAATAGTCACTAGTTTCTTACCTGATCAATTCTCGAGTTTCTTTATGTTTTTAGCTAACATTATCTTGTTGTGAGTGTCTTCTCTATCTCTAGGTACCACAAGTTTTTGAGCAACTTCTAAGCAGTACAGGTATCATGGCTTCCAAGAGAGCTGGATCAAAATACACAATTGAAAGTAGTACTAGAAATGTGGCTAAGCAGGGGTCTATGAGCTTTCCCGTGTACATAGACACACACTTATTCATTGAGAAATACATCAAGATCACATGGAAAGACATCAACACTATTTTCGCAGGTAGATTTGAGGAGAATATGGAGGACCGACAATTCTATGTAAACACCCATAAGTCGGGAATGTACAAGGTTGCATGCAGGTCTCCCATATTCCCATGCACAGATGTGGTCCACTGGATTGTCTCACACACTGATCCGGAGATGATGATATTGAGCAGTGTCATAGGAGTAGAGCTTGCTTCCTTCATGACGGAAGATTATCAACAAATATACCATTTTCCACAGCTGGTGAATAGGATGGATGCATCGTTCTACACTCCCAACAGCAGCGCAAACACAAGAGATATCTTGAAGCACTGGGTAAGGAGGTCATAAAATTTCAAGACGAAACTTAACCAGAGATACAAGACAAAGTCACTCAGGAAGGCATAGAAATTCTTAGTCATCTTTGCATGCCACTTATATGGCCAAGGGAGTATGGAGACCTTCCCTCAAAGTTAGGTTTCTATGTTGGATCATCTAGCAAGTGAAGGAAAATCTTTCAACTGGTCTGATATATTGGCTCTCCAGTTGAAAGTGCATGTATCCAATGCCCAGAATCCACCCAAGGATCAACAAGAAATATTCTTCATGTCTGCCTACCTACTCGATGAAATCGGTGCCCGTCAACAGTTTCCTGGCGTGGGTTGGGCATGGACACCTTCAGAGAATGCGGTGAACATATATTGCAAGTTTCTCTTAGACTGCAGCTACCGAGGAGTCATGGCTAGAATATCTGACCATTTCATCGCCCCTCTGTACACGATGATCTTTGAACAAGATCTGTCTTGCATGCCCCAAGCATTAATGGAGGCATTGCTAAAAATTGCAGATTGGTACACCTCAACCAATGACACCTTCATCAGGATGTACAACGCAGAGAATGCTTCGCATGTGTTGCCGAAGTTTGCCAAGGACAAGTTGTTCATGCAAGGGGTTGCATACCACATCTCGACAGGGTGATCAGATGGATTGCACAGGAAGAAGAAAGCACCATGGCCTATGATTCCTTTGTGAATTGGGTTCTACATGATCTGGAGTTTGAAAGAAGCAGATGTCAAGGTTGAATACTTCAAGAAGTTTAAGTTCGGCACCAAGAGGTTCAATCTGTAAAATCCACATGGCTTATGTAGGGACCACTGTGCGAGACTGTACTATTCATGGATCCACGAGGAGAGTCATTGACGAGAGGAAGACCCGTGGAGATATTGTTATAACTCCTCTAGGCTCAATGAACCAGTCAGTATGGTAGTGGAGTGGCTAGCAACACTCAAGGAAGCAACAACACAAGGAGCAGCAACAATAGTAGCAGCAAGAAGCAAACTTATGAAAGACAAAGGCAAGAGGAAGATTGTCAAAAGCACAGAGATGGAGCAACGCTACAAGTTTATGGAAGACCCACTTGTGGAAAGAGTAGATTTGGAGATAGATGCAAATATGTGATAATGTGACAGGTGAATAGAGCAAAGAAACAGAGAGAAGCAAAGACTGGAAGAAGTAGAGAGGAAGTTGCAGGAAGTACAGTCGAAGCTCAAAGAAGAACAAGAGTAGCACCAAAGAGAGAAGGAAGCACAACATGAACAAGAACAGGAGGAAGTGCAAGGCACACAGAAACGTGTTGATACAAGTTGAAGACTCTGAACCAGCAGCAGATGAGGAACAAGGTGAGCAGCCACAGGAACAGGAACTTGCTCCGCCAAATGAACTGATAGTCGAACAGATGGACATGGAGATGGAATGGCTGGAATAGGATCATGACACCGACCTCATGCCAAAAGCAACCAAGGTCACCCCACAGCCTTCACTAGGCCCGGTAGCAGAGCAAGTCCCGAGTGAACAAGGGGATACCATTCTCCTTGAGGATAATCCAGGAATAGATGTGTACATCATCACCTTTGATGAGTCACAGAACAGAGTTGTACAAGCACGTAGAGTGCACACCCTGGATGCGCATGTATCACTTGCGCACTTTCAAGAACAGGTGAGTGTGCCAGATGTACGAAGACATCCAGTTGCCTTGGACGATGCTACAAAGGCTTATGCTAAAGCCACGAGCTCGAGTGTGAAGTTATTGATAGTAGAAAATGTGCACATGGCTAAGGAATTGCAAACAGGTAGGTAGAGAGAGGAACAATCAATAGGATCCGCAAAGCAGAGATGAAGAAAGTGATACTTGTTGAAGTATCGGCCCTTGAGACAGTCACACGGAGACCGTATGACAAGTTCATCATTGTGCACAAGGCAATTGTCCATCTACATGGTCATCAACAATGCCGCATCAAGGTAGGGCGAACACTCACAAATATGCATGCCACAGTTGATCATGTACAGACATGGAAAATGAGGTACAAGGGAACCCCGCTTCATTTGCACAAGATGACGAAACTGCAGGTAGAGTTGCACAAAGCACGCATCCGAAGTCTGATCTGGAATTATGAGGAACTCCCGCCACTCATCACCAGTGTTGAGGCTTCATATGCACGGTTTTTCAGGAGTTTGTATGTCATGGTGAGAAAGTATGTCACCCCAATGATTGGTACGCTCACTGAGGCCGAAGAGACGAACCAAGTTAGACTGAAGCTCGACGCGTTCTTTGATCAGTTGATGCTCACAACCACCAACACATATTTGCAAGTCAGCGCAGATAACATGCGGATGTACATCGTCGGTCTGACCTTGCTCAGGACTAAGCTGCGCATGTTACAGGATGATTTAGATAGAGGTTCCAAATCAGTATACCCAGAAGCAATGGAGGCAAGAGTTCGTTTCCAGAAAGATATCATCAAATAGTACACAGAGAACATTGCGCACTACCAAGCATGGCATCAGTTCGTCACCAAGGATCACAGAGAGGAGTCGATGAGCTAGTCTTTCCACAACCGTCTGAGTCTTAGTGTTGTCTTGTGTGGCTGAATCAAGCCATTTTCGTCCCACATGGGTATAAGTGGAAAATGTGATGTAAAATGAAATTCCAAGTGTCATTAGTGGAATGCAAATAGTCATATGTAATGTAAAGAGTTACATAATGAAGTTGAAGAGTCATGAGGGTAGTCCAAGAGTCACAAAGGGGAATGTTAGGGGTCACCCACCCTTTGTTATAAATAGAACCTCATAACTCATAGGGTAGGCTTTTGGGAGCCAAGCTTTTGCTAGGCATTGCTTAGAGAGGGCTTGGAGAGTATTGTGACAAGCCTTGGCTTCTCCATAGTGCAGAATGAGTACGTCTCTTTGGAGGAGCATGTGATGTTGACTATAACGTTCCACTATTGGGGCTAGTCGCTGTCATGGTTGTATGTAGGGATGGAACTTTTACTTTCTATAATATAATAGAGTTAACATGTTTCATGCATATGTTGTTATTGTAGTTCGATTATTCTGGTTACTTTAGCAATGTATGTAGTTTTAAGTTACGCATTTATGTATGGACTATTCCGTATGTGATTGTATGAATCTTAATGAAGCTTTTTGTTGGTTTAACTCATCACTTTGGATTGTCGACTATTCTGCTTTCCAGTTTGTGATGTCATTCAGCTCGTGTGTTCCTTTCAGGCTGCATACTATTACAAGCTTCTAAGGGATACACTTATTTTCCCCCTCCGTGTGTCAAAACCTCTCCATGCATATTGACTCGTTGTAAGGGCACACACTTGCTTCCAACAAAGATATCTTTCTTACCTCTGCGTGTTATCGTATTCAAGGCATAGCTTTACTACCCACTGATAGGACTCCTACCTCAAATGGTTTGAGATCTAGTTGAGACTTCTTACCAGGGAGATCCCCTGACATGTTCGCGGGTCTAGTACTGTCAACAAGTCCTTAATAGAAATAAATAAAGTGAGAAAAACAAGTCACATTGGCACATGTTCGATAAAAAAATTGTGATTCATAAACATAGATGTAACTACTTAAAAAATTACTATCAAAAATCCCGATAGATCATAAAGAGTAGGTTCAAATCATCCAAAGCTTCAACAAGAGGTACGACCTCTTTTTCCCCACTCACCCCTCACAATATTAGTCCCCCAACAACAAATGTGAGTACTAATGAATTGAGTGAACGAGCCATCCTATGACTTACGCAGCTAATGGACGTGTCTCTCGCACTCGAGGTCAAATATTCGAATATTGTTGCAACTCCAAGTAGAATTAGGTTGAAATATAATATAATAATGATAACAATGACAAAAGCTAAAAAATGTGCTCATGTGCGATCAAACCAAAATGAAAATCCTAATGTTTCAAAGTTTTTCTAACTTAGATATCATTTTTGGGATTCAACTGCGTTAAGTAAGTCATTCACGTATGACCATTTTCATGAGAGGTAGTCGTAACTGACTAATTTCTCATGATTTTTGAATAGTTCACTTAGCACTCATTGCATCGGGTGATGCCCACAGGGGTGAAGAAGTGGGATTGAAACTAGTGAAATGAATCACATAGCATCAATCATCACTTCCGGGGCTTGCACCCGGTAACCATAACTTCCCGGGAGGTCACCCATCCCAGATCGCCTCTGGCTCAAGCGCGTTTAATTGTGGAGTTTTCCCCACAATCAAGCCCACTTAGCTTGCTACCCCATTTGCAAAACCTTAGCAAGTATTGTGCCTCATGAACCATTCAATTAGAGATCCCTTCACTCTTTTTTGAATTTAAATATGGGGGTTTACGTATATATTAGATATCATTTTTGGGATTCAACTGCGTTAAGTAAGTCATTCACGTATGACCATTTTTCTAACTCATTATTTATTATCTAGTCTTTGTCCACTAGCAAGAATCCAAATGCTTCATATCTTATCATACGGACGCTGCACCATGCATAATCCAAATACCTCTTACCTTAGGATATGCAGAAATGTACACAATTGAAAAATGTACTCCAGAGTCCACACGGTCCAAATGCCTCATACCTCTTGGTCGTTCTTATTTGAATTGACAAGAAGCCGAAGCCGAAGCCGAATCACTGAAACATATGGGATTGTTACGAAACATAGACTGATGCAGCACTCGCCATAGATATATGTGGATTCAATTTATAGGTATCGAAAAAAACAGCTTGGAAGGCGCCACACATCGATTGAGTCCGTTATTTAAATTTGGAAGTGTGGACTTCCCCACCTCCACACATTTGCATTTGATGGAGATGCCTGGTTATCCACTACTACATAAAATAAACTAGAATATAAAAAACAAGTTGTAAACCGAATATGTTCTACTTATATCGCTCATGTATCTTCATGGTAACGTCCAAATCTTAATTACCCAAAGGAGGAAACCCAAGGAGGAAAGTGTAATAAGGAAACGAATGACAATGAATAATATAATTCGTAGGCAGAAACAATGCATTGCATGGACCAATGTAATGAGTAACAAAATTAATTTTACAACCAGGATATGCTAATGCTTTCATAACTATGCTAATGCTAAGGCTTTCATATATATATATGAAAATCCGTTGGAGTTTAGCAGCAGTCTAATCCATAAAGACGGCAAACAATCATAGTAGTAACTCGTACATCTGTAATTTTGGTGTTTGGAATTGATTTGCAAAAAATTATTCATGTTGTTGTCAAAAGATTAGCTTTCTCCAATCTCTTTCTACTAACAAACAAATAATTAAAAAAAAAATAAAAAAACAAAATTAACACTAAAAAAATCACCCACTTGTGTCGGTTCAAACTAGCATTGAAACGTGGAGCATGGCCTCTGAACAAGCTGTGCTATCTAAAAGTTCAAATCTCCTCGTAGAGGAAGGGCATCAGGGGCATTACAGAGGCATGCCCAGAATCTGTGACGGACAGTGACCATGAAATCAAATCACACTAACCAATGGAGAGAAATCAATGAAAACTCCACCCATAAACATAGCAGTGCATACTGCTCAATAATAATAATAAAGAAATTTAATATTTAGTTAATTTTTATGAATTTTTAATTTTAGCACTACAAAATGTAGGATAAAGACATTTAATTTATATTACTGTGTTATATAATTTATTAGCAGTTTGTGAAAAGATAGATTTCCGACCATGCTAAATGATACGTTTATCAATGTTGAATCTTTAATATATATTTTTTTAAAGAAACTAATTTTGGAATAAATTAAATTAATTTTAAATGATAATCGTTCATATTTATTATCATTAGAATTGATATCTTTATATTTTAAAGAAAAACCTATTTTGATTTTTTTTAAATATTATTTTTTTGGTTAAAAATGATTTAAAATAATGTTTATAATTTCAAATCTTTATGACTTAAAAATTTAGGAAAGTTAGTGTTATAATATAGATTTTTTTTAATATACGATTTAATTTGAGTATAAGTATAACAATTTACATGAAAGTATTTTTAGTATTTTTCATTTTCAATCTTCTCAGGATGATAGATTTTCACGTTTCATAAAATTTTGAGAATTGTCCGATATCTAATTTCACCATATAATTCATGGAAGTTAATTTATAATTTAATAATTTTAATTTTCTTCTTTACACTACTAACCACCATTAAATATCAGTTTTTCACCATTAAATATCAGTTTTTGGCTATATAGTTTTGTATACTTGGTCTTTGTGCATAACGGATCAGCATCTTGTCATATCTTAGACTTTTTATTTTGATGTGTAATGTTGATTACTGATGTCGTTCCTAGTAAATTTTGTTTAGTACAAACTTTTTATTATGATTTATGTTGTATCTATTTTTTGATATTTTTTCAAAATGTTTTTACTCATTTACAACTTATTATTTACATTTATTTTTAATAAAAATTATAATTTTTCATGAAAACTGTTAAAACCTATTTACCAGAATTAAAACATTAGCAATTTAAAGAAGAAACATTAAAACACATTGCGGAAGTCGCACCAATGGTGCCTCTATAGCTCAGTGGTAGAGCGTCAGTCTTGTAAACTGAAGGTCCGTAGTTCGATCCTGCGTGGAGGCACTCTTTTGAATCTGTTTATGTTTTGATTCTGGGAGGCATTCTATTATTGGAATTTTATTGAATGATTGATATATAAAATGATTAAGATGTTTTGAGCATCTTCCAGTCTAACCCATATGCAAATATCTTATTAAAAACACCCATACCCCAATTTCTAAGTTAGGATCTTTTGAATCTGTTTATGTTTTGATTCTGGGAGGCATTCTATTATTGGAATTTTATTGAATGATTGATATAAAAAATGATTAAGATGTTTTGAGCATCTTCCAGTCTAACCCATATGCAAATATCTTATTAAAAACACCCATACCCCAATTTCTAAGTTAGGATATCTAACCCATATGCAAATATCTTATTAAAAACACCCATACCCCAATTTCTAAGTTAGGATATTTATTGGCTTACGGTCTAACAAATCCTCCATCTTCGTTTTTCATTAACTTAAATAAATAAATAATTATTCATAGATAAATACAACATTTAAACTAGCAATTGCACCAAATGTTGCAAAGGAAACGCGGTAAGGCATAAATTTGAGAAAAATCATGATATATAAAAAAAATCATTGAAGATAGAAATTAGTAAACAAATTGTCATTCAAGTTTGAAGATAAATACAAATCACTTACATTATATGAAATTGACAAATTTTGTAACCTTTCCAAAATAGGTTTCCTCTTAATGTTCGAAGATGCTCTTTCAAGTTCCAATAGAACCCTTGTTACTTGGGGGCTTGCTTAAGTCAATAAGTCATTTGCAACATTTGTTTCTAGTGCGTTAAAGGTCCATGTCCACCCCTTGGAAATTATTTGTGCTATATGGGGTCCATAATTATCATAGGCATGGTTGATCGAAGGACGGTTAAACGTTTTACATCTTTCAAAGTTGTTTGATGAGGGGTAGGCTAGAGTGTCAGTCGTATTTGACGGCTAAATTGTGGCACGATGCACAATCTACCCGTCAAATTCCAACCATGGGACAAAGTAAGAACAAAGTTCAAGTCAATTATCTCTTTTATTGCTTAATCCTACCATCGATGTAAGTTCTGAAAGTAAAAGGAATGAAATTTTGTTTGAGTGTTCGGTTGAACTTGACAGAAAGAAATTTTCTCTTTGACCTTCACGTAAAGGTGGAAGTGTTTTAGTGTAAAATGCCTGAAAATTTCCTTTCATTTCCATTAAAGAAATAAACGACTGAAACTGAGGTGAAAAGGGTAGTTTGAAGGTAAAAAACCTGCATTTAGAAGCAACTTATCCCATGCTGAAATGATTTGTTTGGATAGCTGGATCTGATATGTACTGTGCGTTGTCAATGCAGGAAGGCTAAGTGAATGAATTCATAGAAGTTTCCTTTCTCATGAATGAAAGCCACCTTGCGAACTATTTCTTTATATTCTTGGTATAATCGTGGGTTATGTTTAATATATAAAAGAAACCTAAAAAGGACAAATTTAAAAAATTTGAGAGGTTATTATTTATCCATTTAAACTTATTATTTTGCACATCCCTCTATATTAAATGTTTTTTTCAATTAAAAAAAAAAGGCATATATGTTCTTTTGAATTGGATACAGAGAGAACAAGTTGGACCAGATTGGAAGGTCGAAAGAACCAGATCTGTTTCAAAATGGGGAAGGCAAACCGTGAAAGCATTTTCATATGAAATATTCAAAATAAGGCAATGCAGATAGTGAAAGCGTTTTCATATGAAACATTTTAGGATCCATCTTTAGAGATCCACAAGAAATTTTCTCGAAAGAAACTGTGGCGAATATAGTCAAATCTCGTCTTCTACATCGTAGCGAATTCTACACAAGACATAGTAGTCCATCATATTGTAATGTGGCATACAACATGTCTTCAAGGTAAACAATGTGTTCAATTAGTCGCCCATCATATTGTAATGTAGCATACAACATGTTTTCAAGGTATACAACATGTCCTCCTCCTTGTCTCGGTCAATTAGGAGCCCATAATATTGTAATGTGGTATACAACATCTCTTCAAGGTATATAATATGTCTTCTTTTGGGGAGCTATGAGCTAATAGCTATTCACTTAACATAGAGAAAGAGGAGAAGGTTAATATACAGTGTGATATAGTGTGGAAAATAAAATTGTAACAACATTTATTTTTTACTTTAATTATTTACTTTTGTTTTGTCATATAGTTATATGCATATGCATTTATATTTTTTTTTGTTATTACTTAATGTTATGTGACATCTTCTCCTAATGACCTATAAAATACTTGGCGATGCAATAAATTATGAATAGAGTTTAATATCATTTGTTCATTATCAACTAATAAAATATAATCATTTCTCTATTTTGAGAATAAACTAAGTTTCAAAAGTAAATCTTCAATATTATTATTATTGATATATGGTAAATTTAACAATATTTCTGGCTTTTAATTCTAACTCAAAACCTAAATAACTATAATATAGGATATAGGATGCAATAGATATGGGGAAACAATGAACTTTTCAAATTACCTGTAGGGTGGGAATCCCATGCCCATTACAGAGGAAATATCAAGGTCTGAATGAGAAAACATACTATAACAATTAGTTCGGTCCTAAAAAAGTAGTATGAAATAAAATAGAAATGAAGAAAATATTTCCAAATAATATTGCAACAGAAGTAAAAATTACTTTGCTATTGACAATCAAACCAGCCATGCTCCTCCTTCTCAATATATTTCTTGATTTCAGGGTCTGGAGGGCCTTCCGTCTATCATCATACAAATAGAAACCTTTACACTTTTTCTCACCTACGGAAAAAGTGCCATATAATTACCAACTAAAGAATAAAATAGAGTATTGCACACAACAAAAATCATAGAATGAAGCTAGCAGCGACAATATATATTTGATTTTAATTCCAGAATGAAAAATACATTTTCTTGAGAAAGAAAGAACTATAATATAGGATATAGGATGCAACAGATATGGGGAAAAATGAACTTTTCAACTTACCTGTAAAGTATGCTGATTACAATGAAAATATCAAGGTCTCAATCTTGAACCGTGATTTCCTCACCTAAAACTCGACAAGCTTCATTCACATATGGAAAGAATACCATCTCAACTATATCCTTATCCATCAAGGAAATTGGCTACCAAAAGTGAGAAAACATACTATAACAATTAGTTCAGTCCTAAAAAAGTGGTATGAAATAAAATAGAAATGAAGAAAATATTTCCAAATAACAATGTACTGCAACAGAAGTAAAAATTACTTTGCCATCAACAATCAAACCATCCATGCTCCTCGACTTCTCGATATATTTCTTGGTTTCAGGGTCTAGAGGGACCTTCTGTCTATCACCATACAAATAGAAACCTTTTACACGTTTTCTCACCTGCAAAAAAGTCCCATATAATTACCAACGGAGTAGTCTACCTAGGCGGAGGAATTGTCGGGTTTCCATCGCCACCTAGAAAAACGTCCGGCTCTGGCCATCCACAATCCCTCCGCCACGCTCCCCAAGCTCCGCCACCCTCCGTCCACTGCTCCGCATTAATTTCCTGACAGAATCGTCGCCGCACATTAATGCAATTTCCAATTCGAATTTGGAAACCGCGGGTTGCTCCCCCAACCAACTCGAGGCAGCCCTTGCAGCTCAGTCACGTTCCTCCTCGACTCGGCGCACCTCACCTATAGGAATTTTGATTGAAGTTGTTTGCTGGAAACCCAATCTAAAATCTGTGCCATCATTTTTTCGACAAAATGGGGAGGATCTGTCCCATACATAATAGGAAAATATTAACTTCAGAGAGGGTTTGATCCAGGGAAACATGTCAGAGATCGAGGTGAAGGTGGAGCATTATGGCCGTTGAATTTCAATAGTTTCAGACCCAAATTCCATCAGGTGAGTTGAATTTCCATGAGTTTACCTTCAAAATTTAAAGATCAACCGCTAAAATTAATGGGGGCTTTAAATTTCCGCAGCTGGAATTGTGTTTTGGACTGGTTTCTTGTTTAAGCGTTAGGGTTTCTGTTATTTTTGGGAAAATTCAAGCTGAAATTGAAGAATTTTGGAGGTATATGGGAGAAATTGCCTACTTAATAAGCAATTGAAATTTCAAGTTTCTCGTTGGCTTTAAAAGATTAGGTTTTCTGGGTGTGCTTCGTTTACAGTTGAATTACGTCTCCGATATGTTTTGGCTAAAGGCTTAGGGATTCGTTATCTTACGTTAAACTGTGACTTAGGGTTGTGGAATTGAAGGGTTTTATTTTTTCAGTATTTCTGTGGGTAAATTAGCTGCAAGTCCGTACGCTTTTGAACGCTGCCATCTTGATTTATGCAGGTTTATGGTTGAAAATTCTTTAAAATTGTCGAAGGCTTTGTAGTGGAAATTATGATTTTGAGGATTTTGAGCTGAAGCCCTAAGGATCCGTTGATTTTTGCGATGGTAAGATTCGCTTTTTTGCCTCCTTATGCTTCTGAAACCCATTCGCTTTGCCTATGGGATACTCATATGGAAACTAGCAACTAAAACATTGATTCTCCAACAACTCCCACTGGGAAATTTGGCTACTCACACTAGTTGTAGCGGCCTCCTTTGTAGATGAATTTGGCTTCCTCTTCCTGTCTCCCAGACACTAGAAAACACTGAGGAAAATTACTCCAAACTCTTGCTCTCAAATCTTTGTTTATCCCTCTGTCTCTGATGCTTCCCTAGCTTCAATTGTGCCCTTGGTGAATAACTGCAATTGGGTAGCCAAACTGCTCAAATACTCTATGCACCCCCCAATCCCCTAGACCCACTCTTATAATCTCTTGTTGGAGTCTCAATTGCCATGATTACATCTCAATTAATGCGAAAATCAATTTGAATTCATCATAGAAGCCTCCAGAGAAAAATTGAACTTCCCCAATTATGGCTAATTAATTTAATTGAGACGTCTCCAAGTCTTTTCTCATGAAACTTTTTCTGGGTTTTGGAGATCTTATGTTCCTTAGCCTTTTCTGGGTTTTGGAGATCTTGTGTTCCTTAGCCTCTTAGACATCATAGAGACTAGAACACATGTCCATTTCTACCATAATCTAACAACTTCTTGCTTAACAAGGGTAATTGGTAACAAGATCACAATCCCAACTATTTTAGCAGAGATGAAGAAGGAAAAAAATCATACTTGAACCAAAAAATATCCTTGAAACAAGAATTAAGTAGCTATAAAATTAAGCAATTATTGAGTACCTCATCAAATGGAAGAACCTACCAGTAAAAGATGTGATATGGGAAAATCAATTATTCATGCATAAAAAACAAAAGTTATTCATGTGTTGATTGTTTGATGGGAGTGACATGTTGAGTTGTAAGGCAAATCCCCATGCTAAGCATAAAACCTCTTATTACGCTTTTTATATCCCTTTTTTGCCACCTTATGTCAACAAGAGTAACTTAGTGTCAACCCCATAAAGTTGTTGTTCTAAATTTGTTTCTCTTTCCCCTTGTTTGTAACCTTCTAGTAGCTTGTTTCTTCCATAGACCTATCATCTTATCACCCATCACTCCATTACAATTATATAGTTCATCACTTGTTTAAATGCCAAAGTGAAGTATTGGGTGCTAAACCTTGAATCTTATGATTTACATCTGTCGTGACATAATATTTAAGTTACAATTGTCACTAAGAAATGAAGCTTTGAGAGCTTGGATGGGTCTTTAAAATTGTAATTCTCCTTTTGAAATATATAATATTTTTTTTCCTTTACAAATGATAAGCGATGTAAAAATTTGACTTTTTTTTCAAGGTGTTTTTGAATTACCTTTCTAGAACAAGTTTAAACCCTTTGAAAGAGCTAGGAAGGATTCGATTTTGATCATTAATCTCTATTAGTCTCATCAGACTTCATATTAGTTTTAAAATCACTTTATGTTTTCGATAAATGATTGCATCTTTACATATGATACCCTTGCCAATGAATTTGGAAAACACCTTACACAACAAATTAGTATGAAATTATGCCTTTCAAAAAATACATTGATCCATTTTCATAACGAACAATTTGGTTACTTGAAACAAGTGCATTCTTTAGCCTTGGTGGGTTTGAAACTAAGGTGAAAAGGGTAGTTTGCAGGTAAAAAACCCGCATTTAGAAGCAACTTATCCCATGCTGAAATGATTTGTTTGGATAGCTGGATCTGATATGTACTGTGCATTGTCAATGCAGGAAGGCTAAGTGAACGAATTCATAGAAGTTTCCTTTCTCATGAATGAAAGCCACCTTGCGAACTATTTCTTTATATTCTTGGTATAATCGTGGGTTATGTTTAATATATAAAAGAAACCTAAAAAGGACAAATTTAAACAATTTGAGAGGTTATTATTTATCCATTTAAGCTTATTATTTTGCACATCCCTCTATATTAAATGTTTTTTTCAATTTAAAAAAGGCGGCATATATGTTCTTTTGAATTGGATACGAAGAGAACAAGTTGGACCAGATTGGAAGGTCGAAAGAACCAGATCTGTTTCAAAATGGGGAAGGCAAATCGTGAAAGCATTTTCATATGAAATATTCAAAATAAGGCAATGCAGATAGTGAAAGCATTTTCATATGAAATATTTTAGGATCCATCTTTACAGATCCACAAGAAAATTTCTCGAAAGAAACTGTGGCGAATATAGTCAAATCTCGTCTTCTACATCGTAGCGAATTCTACACAAGACATAGTAGTCCATCATATTGTAATGTGGCATACAACATGTCTTCAAGGTAAACAATGTGTTCAATTAGTCCCATCATATTGTAATGTAGCATACAACATGTTTTCAAGGTATACAACATGTCCTCCTCGCTCAATTAGCAGCCCATAATATTGTAATGTGGTATACAACATCTCTTCAAGGTATATAATATGTCTTCTTTTGGGGAGCTATGAGCTAATAGCTATTCACTTAACACAGAGAAAGAGGAGAAGGTTAATATACAGTGTGATATAGTGTGGAAAATAAAATTATAACATTTATTTTTTACTTTAATTTTTTGTCATATAGTTATATGCATATGCATTTATATTTTTTTTTGTTATTACTTAATGTTATGTGACATCTTCTCCTAATGATCTACAAAATACTTGGCGATGCAATAAATTATGAATAGAGTTTAATATCATTTGTTCATTATCAACTAATAAAATATAATCATTTCTCTATTTTGAGAATAAAATCAGTTTCTGGCAAATCCCCATGCTAAGCATAAAACCCCTTTTTTGCCACCTTATGTCAACAAGAGTAACTTAGTGTCAACCCCATAAAGTTGTTGTTCTAAATTTGTTTCTCTTTCCCCTTGTTTGTAACCTTCTAGCAACTTGTTTCTTCCACAGACCTATCATCTTATCACCCATCACTCCATTACAATTATATAGTTCATCACTTGTTTAAATGCCAAAGTGAAGTATTGGGTGCTAAACCTTGAATCTTATGATTTACATCTATCGTGACATAATATTTAAGTTACAATTATCACTAAGCAATGAAGCTTTGAGAGCTTGGATGGGTCTTTAAAATTGTAATTCTCCTTTTGAAATATATAATATTTCTTTTCCTTTACAAATGATAAGCGATGTAAAAATTTGAAGCTGTTTTTGAATTACCTTTTTAGAACAAATTTAAACCCTTTGAAAGAGCTAGGAAGGATTCAATTTTGATCATTAATCTCTATTAGTCTCATCAGACTTCATATTAGTTTTAAAATCACTTTATGTTTTGGATAAACGATTGCATCTTTACATATGATACCCTTGCCAATGAATTTGGAAAACACCTTACACAACAAATTAGTATGAAATTATGCCTTTCAAAAAATACATTTGACCCTTGACTTTTTTTTCAAGGTGTTTTTGAATTACCTTTTTAGAACAAGTTTAAACCCTTTGAAAGAGCTAGTAAGGATTCAATTTTGATCATTAATCTCTATTAGTCTCATCAGACTTCATATTAGTTTTAAAATCACTTTATGTTTTGGATAAACGATTGCATCTTTACATATGATACCCTTGCCAATGAATTTGGAAAACACCTTACACAACAAATTAGTATGAAATTATGCCTTTCAAAAAATACATTGATCCATTTTCATAACGAACAATTTGGTTACTTGAAACAAGTGCATTCTTTAGCCTTGGTGGGTTTGAAACTAAGGTGAAAAGGGTAGTTTGCAGGTAAAAAACCCGCATTTAGAAGCAACTTATCCCATGCTGAAATGATTTGTTTGGATAGCTGGATCTGATATGTACTGTGCATTGTCAATGCAGGAAGGCTAAGTGAACGAATTCATAGAAGTTTCCTTTCTCATGAATGAAAGCCACC
>APFE030624405.1:242693-296765 GCA_000404065.3 Pinus taeda
TTAAGATGGGGATACACCCAGAGGGGAATTTTCTCAACTAAGGAGGCATATGGGTTGATGATTCACACTCAGGAACCTGTGGACCTAATCTGGGAACGTATGTGGACCCTTGGAATATGGCCCAAAGTATTTACTTTCATATGGTTACTTTGTCATAGAATAATTATCACATGGGATAATCTCATTAAAAGAGGGTTCCAAGGACCCTCATACTACCCCAATTGCAATCAGCAAAGTGAAACCATTCAGCACCTGATGGATTCATGCAACTTGGCCAACAAATTATGGGAAAAACTAAACTTCAGGTGTCAAAGAACCTGTAGAATTTCAGGGGACATTATCAGCACCATCTGTAACTCGGCCTTTGCTCCTTACAACAGCAAGCTACTAAATTCTCTATGGCAAATCCTTCCGGGTCTGCTTCTTTGGACAATTTGGAAGGAAAGAAATAAGTGAATCTTTAAGAATCAATGCACTCCCCTAGACATCATTTGGAGCAATTTATGCTAGAATATTCAAGAAACCTTGGCTCTCCAGAAATGGCAGGCAAATGATCTTCCCACTCAGGCACAAGAACAAAATATTTGGGAGAATTGGAATATCCGGATTTCGCTGGTTTAGGATGATCTCAACATCTCTACCACCACTTCTAGGCCTTCCACTCAATGGAATCCCCCTCCAACAAGTATGATCAAATTAAACTTTGACGATGCCTAAAAAGGCAACCTAGGCAAGGCAAGCTATGGAGGCATATTCAAGAATCATGAAGGCACCCCTCTTTTAATTTATTTTGGATCATTTGGCTGGGATACGAATAACTCAGCAGGAATGGAAGGACTATGGCAGGGACTTTGTTTGGCTCATCAACACAATTTTCACCCTGGTATAATCGAAGGGGATTCCCAAATCATGATCAACATGGCTAATCAAATTCAACTGGGGACCCCGGCTTCTAAAGTGGCTACTAGTTGGAGATTGGCGGCTCGTTTAGAACTTATTAAGCAATGGTTAAAAAACAGAAGAGCTCTCACCTTCAATCATGTCAAGAGGGAAGGCAACAAGGTTGCTAATCTTTTGGCAAATACAGGGGTAGACAATGATCAAGTATTCAGATCAGGATCCCTCACCATCCTTAATGATAGCACTCAATTACATAAATGCACTGCCCTGGTGCACAAAGAAGAAAAACTCCTGGATGCGGGTGTTCACAAGGGATGATATGACGGCAGAGAAAAGCGTTGGCAAGTGGCATAGCCACACGGCCACCCGTAATCTCACACACAATGTAATAAAACTATCTCACAACATTCATAAATGCCATTCAATGCGGCACTCAAACCAACTTACTAGCGCCATCCAGCCTTGGCTCTGCATCATGGAGACCTCAGGTGTTATTCGGCCCACATCCTCATATGTTTCTTCTCCTTTGCCTCTGAATTGCAAGTGCCCCCTAGCTGTCATGGAGCCAAGCACTCGCACGACAACAGGCAGGCGATGCAATATTCTCTATGTCAGACCAGGATATAACTCCTCAAGACAAAAACTCTCTATCTCATTCATTCGGGTTGTTCATTGTTATATACAAGAGGGAGTGATTGTTCGGTTCATCTCCCGACTCTCTGTCTTCTCTATTATTTATTTACATCTACATTAATTACAACTGTTCACGCAATCCTTAAGATTAAGTGTCAACATCCCCCCCTTAATCTGAAGGAGTGTTGGTGAGTCCAAGCATCATTCTGAATCTTTCAAGCTTCTCCCTTCCAAGTGCTTTGGTGAAGATGTCTGCAATTTGCTCATTACTAGAACAATGGTGGAGATGGATTGTTTTGGCCTCAACATGATGTCGAATCAAATGATATTTAGTATTGATGTGCTTTGTTTGATCATGGAACTTTGGGTTCTTGGCCAACTTTATTGCAGATGTATTGTCAATCATGAGTGGAGTTGATTGTACTTGTTTCACCTGCAAATCTTCAAGAATTTTTCTGAGCCACACAATTTCTTTTGTTGCTTCAGCAGCTGCCACATATTCTGCCTCTGTTGTGGAATCTGCTAGAACTGACTGTTTGCGTGATCTCCAAGAGACAGCTCCTGATCCAAGACTCATAGCATAGCCTGAAGTAGATACCCCAATTTCTTTATCTCCATCGAAGTCTGAATCAAAGTATCCAATCAAGCTGAAGTCGCCCACCTGCGTATACTTAATCCCAAAGTCTTGAGTTCCCTTCAAGTACCTTAGAACTCTTTTTGCAGCAGACCAATGTCCCTCACAAGGCTTTTGCATAAACCTGGAGAGGATTCCAACAACAAATGAAATATCTAGTATAGTAGTAGTCAGATAGATGAGACTTCCTACAAGTTGTCTATACTTCGTTGCATCCTCAAATTCTTTTTCTTCAATGGATGAGCTTCAAGTTTTGTTCCATTGGAGTAGTAAGAGGATTGCACTCTATCATGCCAAACCTGTTCAACAGATCTCCAATGTATTTCTTTTGAGAAAGAAATATGGACTTTGGATGTTGGGTCACTTCAATACCAAGATAGTAATGAACATAGCCCAAATCAGTCATTTCAAAACTTTTTCCTAATTCTTTCTTTATGGATGCAATATAGCTTTCATTGTTCCCTGTCATTAAAAGATCACCTACATACACCACAAGATATACAACTATTTTTCTGACTTTCTTGACAAATAAAGTTGCATCATCAAGATCAAAATGATTGAAGTTGAGTTTCAGAAGATGCTCAGTTAATTTTTCATACCAGGCTCGTGGTGCTTGTTTGAGGCCATACAAGGACTTCACAAGTTTGCATACTTTATGTTCATGTCTTTTTACAACAAATCCTTCAGGCTGGGACATTAAAACGTTCTCTTTTATATCTCCATTCAAGAAAGCAGTTTTTACATCCATTTGATGGACTTTCCAACCATTCTGAGATGCTAGGGCAAAGAGTGTCCAGATGGTAGCCCATGTTGCTGTGGGGGCAAAAGTCTCCTCATAATCGACCCCTTCCTTCTATGCAAAACCTTTTGCCACAAGTTTGGCTTTGTGCTTGTCAAGTGAGCCATCAGCTTTATACTTGTTTTTGTAGACCCACTTGCAGCCAATTGGTTTGGTTCCTAATGGAGGATCAACCATCTTCCAAGTGCCATTCTTTATCAGGGCATCATACTCTTTTTGCATTACTTCTTTCCATTCATCATGAGAAGCAGCTTCTTTGAAGGAAGTTGGTTCAAAATCTGTAGACAAATTTAATTCACAATCATAAGAAACATCCATATCAACAGGTGAATCAAAGTCATCTACATTATCTCCATTTTTCTGATTTGAATTTCTAGTTCCTGTCTTTCCAACCTCATCAGGATGAACACTTTCAAGTGTCTTTGTCAGCCACTTTGGAGGACCTTTCTCAAATGGTCCATGATGCTCCGTTGACTGAGTTAGGACTGAATTAAGATTGAGTCTCCCAATTCTGTCAATCACATCACTTAAAACATCATCTTTTGTTGGAGATTCATGCAGGGGAGAGAGTTCTTCTAAAGAATATTCCATAGGTTGATCTAGTATAGGAATCCCCCCTTCGAGATGTGGAATCTGATTATCAAATTCTTGAAATGATTTTGCAGTTGTGAATCTATCCAAGCGATCAAGTTGCCTTTCAACAACACTGTCAATTTTGGATGATTCAAGAAAGATTACATCTCTAGATACCACAAACTTTTTGTTAGTTTCATCATAGATACAGTATGCTTTGGAGGTGTTTGAATACCCCAGGAAGATACATTTACGACTTCTTTGACCCGATAACCGTCGATCTTCCACCATTAACGGTACTCCTCTGCATTATTCCTCCGCCCATCCACCACTCATCATCCACTATTCAATTCTACCATAGACAGTTACAGTCAGACTCAGACTCTAGTATTCTAGTGAACGTTGAACGCTGAAAGTATTACATTGTTCGATATGCATTCAATCATATCTATTGTGGGAATAACTCTCACCGGAAAAGAGAATTATCCAGAATGGTTGAGGAAACTCCAACACACTCTTATTTTTAATGAGCTGTGGAAAGGAGTGTGCGTTGGAGAAGGAGACAAGGATCTAGTTGAACCTACCTCTTCTGAAGAAGATTGAACAGGTTGATCTAGTATAGGAATCCCCCCTTCAAGATGTGGAATCTGATTATCAAATTCTTGAAATGATTTTGCAGTTGTGAATCTATCCAAGCGATCAAGTTGCCTTTCAACAACATTGTCAGTTTTGGATGATTCAAGAAAGATTACATCTCTAGATGCCACAAACTTTTTGTTAGTTTCATCATAGAGACTGTATGCTTTGGAGGTGTTTGAATACCGCAGGAAGATACATTTATGACTTCTTGCACCAAACCAAGTTTGTTTTTATGTATCTTTGGTATCAAGGCATAATAGGTGGAACCAAAGACCCTAAGATGCTTTACTGAAGGAATGTGCCCATAACACATTTCATAAGGAGTCTTGTTTCTAATAGCATTAGATGGACATATATTCTTTATATAGACAACACATAAAACAACATCAGCCAAAAACACTACTTTTACATTTTTTAAGAAGAGCATGGAGCGTACCATATTTAAGATTGTCCTATTCATTCTTTCAACTACTCCAATCGTTAACGGTTTTAGGGCGATGAGTAGAATATCACGCGGACGCAAGGTGGTAAGTGGTTTTAGAGCGGGAAGCATGTGATTCCATAGAGTGACGAACACGTGGTTTTGATGAGAGAGAAGAAACCACTTATATCGCGCGTGAAATAGTCGAGCATGTTGGCTGTGCGATATTGATGTGGGCCGTGAGATCTGAGGTCAAGAGATCTATTGTCGAGGTTGATTGGGAGGAGAGAGAAAAAGGTGTGCATATCGAGTGGGAAACCACCGTGCAACTAATGCGCCCGATATCATCGTTAGAGGTTGGATTTGGGGCTAGAGATCAACAATCGAGAATGAGCCCAAAAAACCTAGAGAGCTGTGTCCAAGTGGGATCTGGTAAGTGTGTCAAGCAATGGGAAAAAAGATGAATCGGTGAATATGGTGAAATACGGCGAATATGTCAAATGATGGTGAAATATGGTAAATATGGTAAAAGTATAAAAAATTGCATGTTGTTCTTCAAACGAAAGGGCAGCAACAGAGAAAAATCAAGCTATTACAACATTATTCAACACAACAACAACGCATTAGAATTCAAATTATGAGCATTCACAGAGATTTGACAAAGATGTCAGCTTGCAAGAGATGCAAAACAAAGAGTGAATGAGTTAGAAATTTTAAAAGAAAGGCCAAAAATGACACTTGCTTTGATACCATGTCAGACCAGGATATAACTCCTCAAAACATAAGCTCTCTATCTCATTCATTCAGGTTGTTCATTATTATATACAAGAGGGAGTGACTATTCGGTTCATCTCCCGACTCTCTGTCTTCTTTATTATTTATTTACATTTACATTAATTACAATTGTTCACCCAATCCTTAAGATTGGGTGTCAACACTCTGCTGTATAGAATTCGGAAAGGGCGACCACTACTCACAAAGCCTGGTATGCAACTTGACCCTCACTTCTGAGCCTTCTGAGCCTTCTACCTCTGATTTCCACTCAGTGCTTACTTCTCACAGTCAGTCCCTTTCTCCCTATGCCATTATGCCTCAACTGCACCAGCGAATGCATAGCAGGAGGGGCAGCAGCAGAGGCAGAATGCTCCATTTTGCGCCCTCAACGAGCTCTGACTCCTCCTCCCCCTCGTCAAATTACTTCTCGGCTCGTTATCCTGATACACGCAATGGCAGAGGTCACCCTCGCGCTATTCGCTCCCAGCCTTCGCAAACCTTTCCATCAACTACTGCTCTCCCTTCTATCTCTAAGTGCTCCAACCATACAACTCAATTCACATACCAATGCTCTCTGGATCAACCTCTTATTAAGGCCACCATTACAATCATGTTTCAGGAGGAGCCGACCATCACTGAAGGATGTCCCACTTGCGCAACGGAGAAGAATGATATTGCTCAAGGCGAGCCTTCTGTAGCAAAGCAGAATCGAGAAACTCTAGCGAAGGAAGACACGGGTAAACTATCGAAAGACGAGGATGACCTTGATGCATATAGGTGTCTAATTCTTGAAGAACACCCGTCAACACCAAATGAAAACTAAACCAATAAGCGTCTTCAAGTTTCAGGTTTCTAGCACCCAGTGCTATGGGTTTATTTTTTCATTTTTGAGCAAAATAGTTAGTTTTGACACTGATTTCAATAGAATATTGCTCTATGTTCACATGTTGGTTTCCCCTACGAGGGCAACAAATCTATTTGGATTGAACTGGTTTCCCTCTTCTCGGCAGTCTTCACTTTGTTTTTGTTGCAATATGCCATGAACCTTGGCTAAGGATTGCAGAGGCCAGAGCCTCTTTGTATCATTTTGTTACAGTAATAGATTTTAGACATATTTAGAAAAAGAAACATGTAAATATGTTCGTTTTAAAATAAAATAATTTTTAAATTGTTTAAATCTTATACTTTTCAAACATATGTTTTCAAAAATATATTAACACATGATATTAACTTTATATATATATATATATATATATATATATATATATTATAAATGTTAAAATAAAATATTTAATATAAATTAATATAATATATATTAAAAATATATTAAATAACAAAATTGGTTTAACGTAGGCTGATAAAATAGTTCAATGCACATGTTATGTAATCTATATAACATTCAAAAATACAATTTAGACAATAAAAAATTGCACATTAATTTTTTCACTCTAAAATAAGTGTTTACTTACAAAAATTTGATCCCTCTCAGCTCATATTAGATACGTGGTTAAAATAAACTTTTGCCAATATACTATCAATTACACAACAACGATATCTAATTATATCTTATTTCCCTAAATTTTATTTAAAAAATATATGATTCACGCTTCTACACTCTACATTAAAACAAAATATAATCCCCCTCGACTCATATTAAATATGTGATTAAAATAAACTTTTACTAATATACTATCAATTACACAACAACGATATCTAGTTATATCCTATTTCGCTAAATTCTATTTAGGGAGTATATGCTTCACACTTCTGCGCTCTGCATTAATGCAAAATATAGTAAATAAATGTCAGCTGTGGTTGGCCTCTCTCTGTTGTTATGAACCTTTTAAGTAAAAATCTATAACAACATTTTTGATATAAGTTGCGCAACAACGATATCTAATTATATTCTATTTCCATAAATTAACATAATTTATGGAATATATTCTTCACACTTCTGTCCTCTGCACTAATGCAGAGTATATCAAAGTAAATGTCAGCTGTCGTCGACCTCTCTGTTATGAACCTTTTATTTAGAAATTTATAACAATAATATTTAGCGTAAAGTAAATGTTGGTTGTCGTCGACCTCTCTTGCATTTTTTTTTAATATATAAAACAATATTTGAATATGAATATAGTTTTAAACAAATTAAAATTTGTTACTGCGATAATAATAAAAAATAATTAAAGTCTAATTTGTATTAATTATTAAAATTAAAGATAGAGATATCTGAACAAAAACCTTATTTGTTTGTGTTTTTCATTTCTTTTTTATTAAGCCTAGAGGCTTATTCTACAAACCAATGTGGAGGTCATGTGTAAGTATGTACGTGTTGCAGCAGGGGCAAGTCATGTGTAAGTATGTACATGTTGCAGAAGGGGCAGGGATTCTCATTAATCCCGAAGGAATAATTGAAGATAGATATGCATGGGGTTTGGACATGAAGACAAATAACCAAGCGGAGGCCTATGGATTGTATCTTGGTCTTACCATAGTTCAACAAAAAGGAATCACGAAAATGAATATCTTGGGGGATTCCTCATGGTCATAAAACATATGAAATATAACTTTGCAACCCAAAACAACAAACTGAATCAAATACTCAAGAGAGCCCATGTCATGCTTCCTCTCTTTGTGAATCTAAAGTTTTTTCACATCCTAAGAGGTCAAAACAAGGATGCGGATACACATCCTAAAAGGTCAAAACAAGGATGCAGATATGCAAGCCAACAAGGCCTGCCAAATGGAAGAAGGGTGCAACAAGGTCAATGAAATAGGAAGACACTTTCACATTCCCTGATTGCTAGGATGAAAGTTCTAAACTTGATAATTACTTTCGACTCCTATTCAAAAAACTAGAAACATAAGTACAAAAATCATGATTTAACGGGATTACTTATCCGTATTTCTCTTATTTCTTACATGGTTCATGGATTTAATGGTTCCTCCCTTTCTTTCATGGTTCCCACCTCTCATCCACCACTCTTCCACCTACCTACCACATCACCCCCTCTTCGACTCCCCTCTCCTAGCCACCTTGCCCTCCATTGCAACTCTCCCTCCTTCACCCTCCCTCCCGACCTCTATGTCCCCATCACATCCATCCTCTCACTAAGCACCCCTTCTCCCCTCAAATCTAGCATCTTCAGAGCACTTCCGATCCTTCTCAATTACCTCGTGGCTGCAATCCTCAGCACGACAATCCACTTGGTGCGAGGGTGTGTATATATGTGGGAAAATTGCATTACACTCCTCGAATCTGGATTCGTAGTAGGAGCATTCAAGAAATTACCATGTGAAATCTCTTTGAATGAGAACTGCATTTACTCTCTCAAGGTTGGATCAGATGGTTCACGCTAGGGAATGAGAATTTGTACTAGGCGAAGTCACTTCAGAAATTAGGTTAATCATGGTGGAGCATTGGGATCGAGGAGGTAATCCCGCAATCTTTCAATTTCTCATAAGGCTTAAGCTTCGAAAAATCTATAAAGGGTGGCATAATGGTTGTTTTAAATTCTACAAAATGAGAGAGACTATCTCTATCCTAGTTGTTGGAGCAAGGACCCTTTGGCAGAGCTAGAGTAGTCATGGGATAATTCTGGCTATGGAGAGTATACCCTTTACACAAGTTGAGGAAAGTCATCTTCTGGAGAGTGTGCCAATCACCAGTGAAGGTGTCAATTTTGGTTTGGTTGAGCACAAAGAATCAATTGTGGGTAAGTGGGAACAATTCTACTCTTGTGTGTTCAACTTGGGTGTTACTGGGTTCTCTGCTCCCCTCGATCACTTAAATCATTGGGATAGATCCCAAAGAATCTTTGAGAATTGATCCTCTGAGTTAATTTCTGCGATGAATCATTCTCTCCATGACGTATCGGTCTCTAGCTCTTGGGGATGACAATTCCCACTCTCAGGTAGGATGATGGGCCGTTTAAAAAAGAGGTGGGTGAAGTTCCCTCCACTGCCAACATTCACTCCTCTTGTCTGTGAGTCTTGTGACAAAGAGCACTAGGAACCATAGGCAGGCTCGATGGATCTTCAGAGGTGTCTTCAGCAGCAGCAACAGGAATCATATGAAATGTAGGAGAGGCAAATTGAGTAGAACCAAAAGATTCAACAGTTGGAAGATGAAATTGATGCTATGCACAATCAAATCGAGGATCTCCAAATTAAATTGGAAAGGAAGAACTCCCAAACTGTCGATGAAACAACTGGAATAGACCTCAATTGACCAACGGCCATGGAGGGGTAGCCTCCTTCTTGTGTTTGTTTTTTGATGATGAAATATAAAATTAATTTTCTTTAAGTCAGTTTTGTAAGGTATATAGAAGTAATCATGGAATAACTCTATTGTTTTTTGTAGTTTTGGAAGGAATTTGGGCCTAGACGGATTGTTTGCAAACATTGACGCCCAAGGTTGGCAATGTACTTGCACTGTAATCCTCTTGGTTTTTTCCGCGAATTGACATGAATTAATACCAACATATTACTCTTTACTGTTAAATTATTATTTTTTATGTTCATGAGCCTCAACTTGGAGTTGACACATATCCCTCTTTAAAAAAAAAAAAAAATCATTCTCTAAATAGAAAATAAATGTAGGCTATAATAAAAAAAGAAAAAAGAATATGCTATGCATGTTTAATTAGTTGTCCATGTTTTTTAGAAGTAAAAAAAAAACATGTGAATAAGATGTTTAAAACTTATATTTTTCAAAATATTTTAACATGTGATTTAAATAAACTATTTGAAGACCTATCACAACTAATCTAAATATACAATTTAAACAATGAAAAATTACACATTAATTTTTGCACTCTAAAATAAGTTTGCATCTGAATAAATTTGATCCCTCTAAATAAACTTAATTGTAAAAACAAGTGTAAAACAACTTAACTTAGATTTAATTATATAAAAAACATTCAAATTTAATGAGGAAAGACATATAATTTAAACTTAGATTTGAATATATAAAAAGCATTCAAATTTAATGAGGAAAGACATATAATTTAATCAAAGTTTTTACTTCACAATTCGCCAAAAGATACCACTTTAGAGTTTTGACTTCAAAATTTTCTGAAAGATACAGCTTAGGCGGGCATGGTAACTGTAGCGACATCTTGGAAGACAAACTGACTTGGTGTGGTGGATTTCAAAAAGGTCAGATTAAAGTAAATGAAGCATACTCCATTATTAAACATGTTTCATCCACAGATATTTGCTGCAGTTAGTTCAGGTCATGGAGGTGGAACGTGCCACATAAACTCAAATGTTTCGTATGGTTGGTGGTTCACAACATAATTATGGTTGGTGGTTCATGTGATATAAATTGTTATTTTTGGTATACAATCATGACATACATATATTGTTTTTTTTTACATTTACTTAGAGGTAGTTACCATTACGCATAAAGGGAAAAATAGAAGTTGTCTTTATATTATAGAAAGAGATAATGTTAAAAAGCTATGGGAGAGATATTGTCAAAATGCTATGCAAGACCTAACAAGTGAGTAACTGGAGAAAATCATATGTATATAAACTTTATTTTATAATGAAAGATATTGTTAGTCAAGTTTATGAGAGTAGTTTAACAAAACTACAATTTTGTTTGGAAAATAGTGGAAATTTGGGCAAGAATTTAACAAAAAAAATATGACAAAAAATTTGGGAATTTTGGGTTACAATTCTCAAGCTTCATGATTTTGGGTGCCTCGGGGGTTTTATTATAGTGCCGAATCTATTTCCCCCATGAAAAATACAATTTAAACATTCCTATAATTAGATTTTTGAAAGAAAAAAAAAACATGGATGGCGAAAAATGACTTTACGGGCAAAATTGTGACCTCGGTAGACAACACCAATTTTAAGTGTCAATGCATATTAATGTAGTTGTATATGTTAAATCAGTGGGTAATTTAGCAACTTACCTAATTGAAAGTGTTTTATTTTAGGAAAAGTAAATCACTTGTCTATGTGTTAACAAAAGCTTTAGCAACTTACCTAATTGAAAGTGTGTTATCTTAGGAAAAGTAAATCACTTGTCCATGTGTGAACAAAAGCTTCACTCAATGAACCTCTGACATCTCTCATGCATTCATGACATACTAAACAATACCCTTAATTTGACTACATATTGGAAAATACCTCTAAAAATCACTTTATCTAACCCCTACCAATATGGACACAATACACCTTCCCAATTAAAAAACCCTTACTTTCACTAGATATCGTAGGTATCCATTTTTTCTACCCCTTATATTGTTTCATTAACTTTGAGCTCCATTTTTTATACTTGTAAATATAAACCCTTTACCCCCTATTATATGTTCAATATATTATATCATTTTTTTCTTAGTATATATCCCTCAATATGAATGCCTCTATTATATGTTCAATATATTATATCACTTTTTCCTTAGTATATATCCCCAATATAAACGCATGTGAATGGTATTGCTCCCGTAGTGAAGCCCTCTTGGACATATTTCATCACATTTCACTGAAATGTAAAGAACTTGTGATTTAGGAAAAATATATGATTGACATTTGTAACAGAGTTATTTTAGAGAGTTTGGTTAAATTGTGAGAAAAAATATGGATTTATCTAAAATACAAGTTTGACATGCAATAAAGCTATATTCAATTTAAAAACATGTTATTCAAATTTTATGGAATTTATATAATAATAAAAAAATATTGAGTATTTTTTTAATTCATTTAAAATCTAGCATATTTTATTAATTTTTTTACTATCTATTGAGTAGAATTTCATATGGATGTGTTTTCATATATTGATCATTTTTAATAGAATTATAATTATATTATTATTAAACTATATTTCTAAATAAATAAATAAATGTATTTTTTTTTTTATTCGACATGCATACAGTATGGTTCAGACCTACATACCGTTTTAACAAATCTCATAAAATTAAATTTAAATAGAATAAAAAATCAATAAATCTATTCAAAAAAACGCACCACCCCAACAAAAAAGTAGTAGAAAAAGAGGTTGGTTCCAATAATGCACACTGCAAAGATCACACATCAAACAGGGATTAAAAATATACTTAGAAAGCACTAAGCTACTTGTTTGGTTCTGCGATGTTTTAAAAGGCAAAAGGTATTTGGAATTCTAGCCAGTTTGATTCCAATACACATTTTAACATAATCTTTAAATAGGGTTAAAATTCGATTTTGAATTCTACAATTGGATGTCAGTATACAAATGTAGATAACCTGTGGGACTATTGCAAATCGATTCCAAACACCAAAAGTCCAGAGTAAAATAGAGTAGTGAGGAAAAGGTATGCTATTAAAACATTGTGTAGTGAAAAGGTTATTAATTAAAAATTTAGTAAATATAATCCAAATGTAATAGTGAGTACCATATAAATGTGATAGTGAATATAAATTTATCACCAATTCCGAAGCGACCAGGTTCTAGGGTTCAACAAAGAAAGTGACAGAGGGTAACGGGTAACCATGGAAGCGCAAGGAGGAGGGAGCTCCACTCCCTCCTATAGTAATGCAATTTCAAACAGAGGAAGAGTAGGGAACAAGAACAAGCCTCCACACTCCTTGGAGGTCAAGACAAAAGACACTGAAACTCAGAAGGCGGAAGGCAGTAAAACCCATACAGAACAAGGGACCCATGAGGAAGACTAAAAGAAGAAGAAAGTAGAAGATAGAGATCAGGGAACAAAGAATAGAACCAATATGGGCCTTGTAAACCCAAGACCAACACTAAACCGTGGGTAATATTGAATATCCAGCTCTGCAAGAGCACAGGGATCACATGACAAACTATGCCATAATATGCAAGTTTATGGGAATCTGGCCATTAGAGAAAGCATTGTACACGTGGATAAATACAACTGGAAACCAAAAGGGGAGTTAAATATACATCTTGGATCCAAAGGTTTTTTTACAGTGGTGTTCATGAACATGGAGGATAGAGATAGGAATTTTGAAGGAGGACCATACTTCTTTGCAGCAGTTGGTCTCTATATGCGGACATGGACGATGAACTTTGTGCCAGAACGAGAAACCTTCACTTCAGTACCGATATGGATTAGACTCTACTCCTTACATTTAGATTATTGGATGCCAGAGTCTTTAAAAGCTATAGGCAATAAAATAGGTCATTTTTAAAGATTTCAGAGGCAACACTACAAGGAAAGTACACCTCCTATGCCCGTATATGTGTGGAGATGGACCTATCAGGAGCTTTGCCAGATGAGGTCATTCTAGAAGTCTATGACGATGAATGGGTTCAGACAGTTGACTATGAACATATCTTGTTCAGATGTCGCAAATGCCATGAGCATGGACACTTATTCAGAGATTGTCCTCTTAATAAAAGGGAGGAAAACCTAAACACCAGCAAAGGGAAATATCATATGGGTTTCACCAAAGTGGGAGGGAAAGGGAAAGGAGGGGGTAGGAAGATGCAAAAGAATCCTAATGATAACAAAACAAGAAGTCACAACACTTGTGAGATCTTAGAAGAAAGAGAAGAAGATGTGGGTAATCAAGAGAAACTAGAGAATCAGGTAGAAAGGGGGAAAGGAAAAGAGACCAACATGGAGTTCACACAGGAACAGAATGAACACACAACAGACCCATTGAGCACCATGGAAATAGAGAAAGATCATGAAATGACTCAAAGTGAAAGTGGTATAGAGGACCAAGACTTACAAGAGATACTGGAAAGGGAGAACCTCGAGCTAGAAAAGTTTCTAGAACAAGGAGGAAACCTAGGAATAAACTCCATACCATAGGAGGAAGTTGACAAGGTATAACAAATATTCCTTAAGAAGTCACACCAAATAGCTGCAAGATTCAAAAGAGGGCATGACAACCAGGAAAATAAAGGAACTTCCTCAATAGGATTAATAACGGGAAAATTGACAAAAAACCCAAGCAGAAGGAGAGGAAGAAAGAGATAGAAAGAATTGCTGCTAGAATGTGGCAAACTCATGATTGATTCAAGAAGGATGAAACAAGTTTCCAGTTACTCCTTCAAAACTCCACCTCAATGAAGATCACAACCTGGAACATTAGAGGACTAGGGAGTAGAAGGAAGCAAATGAATCTAAGCAATAAGATCAAAGAGGAAAAATCTGACAGAGTGTTTGTACAGGAAACAAAATGCTCAGCGGTGAAGGTCAAAGAAAAGCATAGAAAATGGTTAAATAGATATGAATACCTAGAGGTCAAGGCAAATAAATATGCTAGTGGAATTCTCACTCTATGGGATCCACAAAAAATTGGTATTCTTGATGCGGAGGCATCCAGACACCACCTTTCTTTGATTATACAACCGGTGGGTGACAGACAGTGTCACATGATCACCAATGTCTATGGTCCACAACCAATGGAGGACAAACTTAGACTCCTCATTACACTGGAGGATATGAAGAAGAGATACCCAGCTTTACCCTGGGTTCTAGGGGGAGATTTTAACATGATAAAATCACTCACAGAGAAGAAAGGGCGAACTAGGACACTTGGTAGGGACTCAGTTGCCTTCCAAAACTTCCTCACCAATATGAAAATGGTAGATATGGACACTAGCAATGGAATTTTCACTTGGAATAACAAAAGGGGGGGTTCTACACAAGTAGCCTCAAAATTAGACAGATTTATTATCTCAAAGGAACTTCTACTCAAGGGAAGTAGTTTGACAGTGTGCATCCTACCTTTTGGAGGTTTAGATCACTAGCCCATCCAATTGGAAGCTTCTCTATTCGGTAAACTGAGAAATAGCCCCTTCAGGTTTGAGAACGTTTGGCTTACACACTCATATTTCCTCACAAACATTGAAAAATGGTGGAAAGAAGAGCTACACTTTCAAGGTACAAAGATGTTCCTTCTACATTGCAAACTCAAACACATTAAAAGCAAACTCAAAGAGTGGAACAAAAAGGTATTTGGAAATATCTTCAAAGCTAAAGGAGAAGTGGAAAAGAAACTAGAGGAAATAAATCAAATTCTTATCGCAGAAGGCTATACAGAAGAAAGGAAAGAGCTAGGAGAGTCTTTTCAGCACGAATGGGAAAATAGATGTCTGCAAGAGGAAATATTCTGGAGATAGAAATCCATAATACAATGGATAAAGGAGGGGGAGAGAAACACCAAATTCTTTCACAAATCCACCATAGCTCACAGAAACAACAATAGAATTGTGAAACTTATAGATCATCATGGAATAGAAAGGAACACTCATGAAGAGATGGAAGAAGTTCTAGTCCAGCGTTTTCAGAGAATTGTTGAGGAAACCACAGAAGATAGATCTCAGTTTACGGAAAAATTTACATTGTACATTCCTAAATTGGTCTCGAGAGAAGATAACTACAATCTCAACAGGCCAGTAACAGAGGAAGAGCTTGAGGAAGTCATCACAGAGATGCACAATGGGAAAGCACCACGCCCGGATGGCTTCAATGTGGACTTTTTCAAAACATGTTGGGGGATTGTAAAGCATGATATTCTGGAGGTAGTGGAAGACTCACGAAGATTTAAAACAGTTTTGAAGGCGCTCAATGAATATTTCATAGCCTTAATCCCGAAACAGGAAAATGCCACCTCTCCAGACAAGTTTAGACTAACAACATTATGTAATGTGGTGTAAAAAATAATATCCAAAGTAGTTGCCAACCGTCTCAAGCCAACCCTGGTGTATGAGGAGCAAACATGATATGTAGAAGGAAGACAAATTCTGAATAACATAATCCAAGCACATGAAATGGTTCATTAACTCATTATCAACAAACAGGCAGCGATGATAATTCAGATGGACATAGCAAAAGCCTATGATAAACTTAGCTAGACTTACATGAGAGTAGTACTAAAAGCCTATGGCTTTGACTACAATTGGATTAAGTGGGTCATGGCACTAGTTACCATTGCTAGCTATTCAATTCTTCTCAATGGCTCTCCCTCCAAAACCTTCCAGCCTACCAAAGGTCTTAGGCAAGATGATCCTCTCTCCCCTTTCCTTTTCATTCTAATGATGGAAGGGTTAGGTAGAGCAATCGGAGCTGCTAAGGAGGAAGAACGAATTCAAGATCTGAGACTCACTCGAGGCAGGGACACGGTGACACATCAGCAATTTGTGGATGACACTATGCTTCAAGGCACACCCACAGTCAAGGAAGCCAAAGCATTTAAGCAAATTTTGTGTGAGTTTTGCTATGACTACAGGCACTGAGATGAGTCTTACTAAATCAAAGATTTTATTTTTCAATATAGATATTTCGATTCAAAGAAATCTTTCTAGAATTTGGGCTTTCAAAGAGATTCATTGCCCTCGAAGTATTTGGGAGTTCCCCTCACTGACAAACCATTGCACAAGAACATCTAGGAACTTGTTCTTAACAAACTTAAAGATAAATCAAAAAGTGGACAAACAAAGCCATAAATCTAGCAGGGAGGCTGATTCTCACTAAGGCTATCCTCCAAACCATCCCTATCTATATGCTATTTGCCATTACAACACCAACTGGAGTCATTACTCAAATAAGAAACATTCAGAGAGACTTTCTCTGGGGGAAAGGTGAAGAAAAGAAGAAATGGGCCTTGGTGGCGTGGGAAAGGGTATGCAAACCTAAATCCCATGGTGGTTTGGGTCTTCATGACCCAAAAATTCTAAACAACGTTCTGGGCGCCAAAGTATGGTGGAGATGGTTAAAAGAAATACAAGCCCCATGGGAAAAAATATGGAAGCAAAAGTATGCAATGAATCGGCAGGAGAAGAACCTCATAAGAATGACAGGACAAGTGAAAGGTTCATAAATTTGGAACAAGGCCTGGGAGAACAGGGCCCTAGTCCAAAAATATGGCTTGGTTCTAGGAGGACAATTGGTAGCAGGAGGGCAATCTCCGCAATGAGGAATTAGCAGGCATCCAAATAGATACCATCAACGAAGGGTTAAGAAGCGTAAGCAACTATTGGGATCAATCAAGGAATAGTGGGAAATGGAGAATGTGGAAACTTCTAGTTTACTGTGAGATGAGCATGCTGAATACTCAAGCTATAGCCCTTAATGGTCTTTTGAAAAAAAGGCAAATCTTAACCTCAACCTCAGATGATCAATTAAGATTGGGAAAGAACAAGGTAGGTCTCTTCACCCTTAAGGAGGCCAAAAGAATAACCACAGTGATTAACTTTGTAAGCACTGACAATACTTGGAAATATCTCTGGGATAATCCTCATTGGATGAAAGTCAAACTGTTCAACTGGTTTGTTCAATAGGGCAAGATTGTAGCATTGGATAATCTAAGAAAAAGAGGCTTTGTTGGCCCCTCTAGATGTCACCTGTGTGGACAACAGGAAGAAACCACAAATCATCTCCTAAATAGTTTCTCTTTCATTGCAACACTATGGAACTGGGTTGGAGATGTCTTTGAGTAGACAGACAGGCATGTAACTGACATCATCACTAAACTGAAAAACTGGAGAAAATACTTTTCGGATAATGAGACAATAAACTCAGCCTGGGCACTGAATCCAGGGTTCTTAATCTGGAATGTTTGGAAGGAGTGCAACAACAGGATTTTCAAGGATAGAATTAGCTCAGTGAGAAACATCTTAAAGCTAATCCTTAAGCAACTCAAGGAGACTGTTCACATCCTGGGGGATGTTACTACTGGAAAACGCACAAGACCAAGAGAGGCCAGAATCCTGGAAAAGTTGGAGCTTCAGGTTCATCACCCTCAATGTTCTCTGCAGATCAACAAGAATACCTCAGGAGTAAAGGCCTTCTGGCAACCCCCTTCTCGAGGCTTTTTAAAATTTAACATAGATGGAGCCTCAAAAGGAAATTCGGGAGAAGCAGGTTATGTATGGGTCATGAGGGATGAGAAAGGAAACATACAGGTCATTTTCTATAGCTATCTAGGGAATGCTGCCAACAGTATGGCAGAGCTCATGGCGATGGATTTATGCTTGGAAATACTGCTAAAGTATAATATACATGATGTCATCATTGAGGCTGACTCAGAATTAGTAATTAATTCAGACAAAAGGATAAACGTAGAAGCAGCACCAAAGAAAATATCAGGTCACTAGCGGCTTATACAAGTCTGCCAAATAATTAAATCACACCTAAGAATTCTACGAACTCTTAGGTTGGTGCATGTTCGCAAGGAAGCCAACAAGGTGGCAGACTGGTTAGCCAATGAGGGGGTCAGAAACAAGCTTACCGACTGTAGCTGCTGGTGGGAGGAGGTAACAGATGACAGGATGAACGAAGAATGCTCTTCTCGGGCCCTCATCGACAAACAACAATATCAGAACAAACCAAGTGACAGTATTCCACTTAATTGTAGGTTTTAACCTGGTACAGAAATTACCTGCATACGAATTCTAAATCATAGAAAAATAAACAATGCGAGAGCATAACACATAAAAAACACATATGCACAGAGATTTTCCCCTGGATCCCAAAACCAGGACTACCAGCTTGATTTTTCATTATATTCCTTTCAATGTTATAATACATATTTATACATGCCGAAGCATCCAATACCATGGACCGAAAAACCATCATGTCCAATACCATGGACCAAAAAACCATCGGATCCACTACCATGGACCGAAAACAATCGCGTCCAAAAAACATGTGCGAAAATCATGCAAAAAACCATAGGTGGGTGATGCCGGGTAAAGGTGTATGTGTTGGATGATTCTATTAAAGGCGCAGGTTAGAACTCAATTCGGTGGCAACGCTTGAAACTAATTTGCGTATATATCTCTGTGTTATTTATGTAAGTGCGTGGGGTTGAATGTTAATTGAATTGCGTATATATAAATTCAACACGTATTCATTCAGTGAAATCCGGGCGAACGTTTGTTTGATTTTCTGTGAGAATTCCTCTGTTTGTCATCCATGTAAAAGGCAGCGTAAGACCCTTATTAATCTGAATCAGGGAACAATATTTGTTGAACAGTCTTAATGCATGTGATAATTAAAAGTATGAAGTTTAATTTAATGATCGACAATTGCTAATAGTGCGGGGAGTTTGAAGGGTGGTTATATATAGGTGGCACGGAGTTAAAGTCCAAGAATGTTAACCAGAACTGTGGAGGATGCAAGAGCGCCATATTATTGAAGAGCTGGAGTTTGAAGAAGAGTCGGGCCTGTATTGTTATAACAAGTGAAGCGCCGAGGAACACAGTCCATGCCAATGCATGCCTAATGTCATAATGTTTAAAAGACCCTGGTGATTGTAGGGTAGAGTGGGTTTTACCCGGCATCAAGTGGTATCAGAGCCTGGATCTGTTTTCATTGAAGAGTGATTGTTTTGTTTTGTTGAAGAATTGAAGCGTATTTTTGATTGAAAGGAAGATCAGATCTGATATGCAGCATACACAAGTGAAGAAGATTGCAACAATGGGAAGAAGACAAGATCAGATAAGATCTTAGAGGTGAGGTTATTTTTTGATTTGAGGTTTATGGTTGCAGAGGAGTGGTGGTGAACCTGAAGAATCCAATAAGGAATTGGATAGAGAGGACAATTGAATTGTTCTCAGGAGAGCGTGGGAGATTGCAAAAGCCTAGAGGGAGCAAAGGTGTTGCTTAGGAAGAGGTTCCAGATGGAGGACCCGTGCTTACCAAAAGACTAAGTGAGGAGAGCTTAGTGAGATAAGATTGCGGCTAGGAGGTCTAGCTGTTCCAGAGGCTTATTGCAAAGGAGCTTGTGAAGAAAGAACGACAAGAAGATGACTACTAATAGTCATAGCAGAGGTTCACGGAAAAGCCACAGTAGAGGACATAAGAAAGAGGATGCCAAGATAAATGGGACTGTAAATGATGATGTGATGCTTCAACAATGCTACAAAGAAATTGCACTGCTGGAATACTGGTTGGAGAATCCAGGATATGACATGGAAAATGCAGTAGATGGAAGAGTTCAATATAGTGAACAAGTACAGAAAACTGCCATGGAAGCAGAGGACGGTAAGAAGGTGAGACTAGCTGACAGTCTCATGGTAAATACAAATCAACATGCTGAAATATTGCCAGAGAAAGCTCAAGAGAAAGCGAGTGAAATTTTTTTGGATCCTGAAAAAGACTTGGAGCTGCAGAAAAAGAAATTAGTGACTGAAGCTACAAATGAGACCAGTGGGTCTTGTGGTTTTAATGCTAACAATTTGATTGTGTTTACAGGTGATGAGCCAAAGTATGTTGCAGAGGGACAGGAAGTTTGGGAGGTAGCAACATCTATGGCGGCAGTTGAATTAACAAAAATTGGGAACAACAACAGTAAGCTGGACATAGAAATTGAAGAAATATGGAAGCTGATGATGCAGCAATCAAATTGGAGGAAAATAGAAATAGCAGCAAGCAAGATCAATCAGAACTTGAACCTGATTGACAGAAAGAAGAAGATGGAGGAGAGGACAACAGAAATGCAGCGGCAACAAAGGAATAAAGCATTTGGACGGTTGCAGCACAAAGTATGGGATCCATGCTCATGATCAGGAGATCATGATTAATTTTAAGGTTGGGTGTATGATGCAGGAGCATCAAGCCCGTTTTCATCTGTAAATATGGAATAAAGAAGGGGTGTGATAATTTTAGTATTTTGTTAGGATTGGGATATGATTGCTATGTTTTTCCAGTTAAAATTAGGATAAAATAGGGGAATAAAGCTTTAAGCTTTAAATCATTGTGAAGAAAGGGAAAAAGCCTGCTTTTCTAGAAGATAAGGTCTCAGGAGATCTATTGCATGTATCCATTATTATGTATAAAAAAAGGGAGGCAGCTAAAGCTCTCGATCAAGGAGAGACGAGAGGCGATACGAGTGGTTTTTTTATGAACCCTCTCATGTAATTGAATGGTGTTATTAATACATATATTTTTAACTAACTGTAAAGAGATTTGAGATTTCCGCAGCCTTACATGGCACAATTGATATGTAATATATATAGCTGTATGTTAATTAACCTGGCAAAGTGTGGCGTGGATTTCCTCTGTTTTCTTTTTGATTGAAATTGGAGTTGTAACCGAAAGTGGAAATGCGGATGCGGCTGTGTGTTTTCATCGATGATATTTTTTATTATTCGCATGGGAATAATGTTGAACGCTGTTTGTAGAACGGTGATCCATGACATGAGCAAAGGTGTATGTGTTGGATGATTCTATTAAAGGCGCAGGTTAGAACTCAATTCGGTGGCAACGCATGAAACTAATTTGCGTATATATCTCTGTGTCATTTATGTAAGTGCGTGGGGTTGAATGTTAATTGAATTGCGTATATATAAATTCAACCCGTATTCATTCAGTGAAATCTGGGCGAACGTTTGTTTGATTTTCTGTGAGAATTCCTCTGTTTGTCATCCATGTAAAAGGCAGCGTAAGACCCTTGTTAATCTGAATCAGGGAACAATATTTGTTGAACAGTCTTAATGCATGTGATAATTAAAAGTATGAAGTTTAATTTAATGATCGACAGTTGCTAATAGTGTAGGGAGTTTGAAGGGTGGTTGTATATAGGTGGCACGGAGTTAAAGTCCATGAATGTTAACCAGAACTGTGGAGGATGCAAGAGCGCCATATTATTGAAGAGCTGGAGTTTGAAGAAGAGTCGGGCCTGTATTGTTATAAAAAGTGAAGCGCCGAGGAACACAGTCCATGCCAATGCATGCCTAATGGCATAATGTTTAAAAGATTCTGGTGATTGTAGGGTAGAGTGGGTTTTACCCGGCATCAATAACCCACAGGTCCAGGATCAAGATTTTTTTAAAGGATAGATAAGACCTTATCTCCTAGGAAAGCATGATTTTTTCCTCTTTTTACACAATGACTTAAAGCTTGAAGCTTTATCCTAATTTTAACTGAAAAATCATAGCAATCCTATCCCAATCCTAACAAAATAATAAAATTATCACCCCTCTTATTTATTCCATATCTACAGAAAGATGGAGGCTGGAGAATGTGTACAGATTCAAGAGCCATTAATAAGATCACAATCAGGTATAGATTTCCGCTACCCAGAATTGAAGACTTAATGGATTGCTTGTCTGGTGCAAAATATTTTTCCAAATTAGATCTTAAAAGCGGGTATCATCAAATAAGGATAAGAGAAGGGGATGAGGGAAAACCGCTTTTAAGACCAATGAGGGTTAATGAAAGGAGAGGATCCTTTTGGGTTGTCCAATGCAACCAATACATTCATGAGACTTATGAATGAAGTTCTTAAAGAATTCATTGGTAAATTTGTAATAGTATATCTGGATGATATATTAGTTTATAGCAGGTCTAAGGAGGAGCACTTGAGGCATTTAAATTATGTCCTGCAAAGGCTACAGCAGGAAAAATTATTGTTGAACTTGAAGAAATGTTTATTCCTGAAAGAAGAGTTGGTGTACTTGGGATTTGTGATTTCAGTTGAAGGATTAAAGATGGATCCAGAAAAGATCAAAGCAATTATGGAGTGGCCTTCACCCAAAAGTGCTTTTGAGGTAAGGAGTTTTCATGGTCTTGCTAGTTTTTACAAAAAATTCATTAAGAATTTTAGTAAGATTAATGCACCTATTATTGAGACCATAAAGAAAGATAAACAACCATTTAAGTGGACTGTTGAAGCAGAGAGGAATTTTCAGCTGTTAAAGAAGAAAGTAATTGAAAAGCCTGTTTTGGTTCTTCCTGATTTTAACAAAACCTTTCAAGTTAAGTGTGATGCCAGCACAGAAGCAATTGGAGGAGTGTTGAGCCAAGAAGATAGACTGATAGCTTATTTCAGTGAAAAGCTAAATGATGCAAAAAGGAAATATTCTTCTTATGATAAGGAGTTTTATGCAGTTGTGCAGGCATTGAAGAAGTGGCGACATTATTTGATGTCAAAAGAATTTATTCTCTATTCAGATAACCATGCTTTGCAGTTTATCATGCAACAACCAAAGCTCAACCAGAAACATGCTAAATGGGTGGAATATCTTCAAAGCTTTCATTTTGTGTTGAAGCATATAACTGGACAGTCAAACAAAGTTGTAGATGCCTTAAGTAGAAGGAATGTTTTGTTGCAGGAAAGTCAATTCCAAGTGGTGTGTTTTGATTTTCTCAAGGAGTTATATGAAAATGATTCAGATTTTAAAGAGGCATTTGAAGCTTGTAGGAATCCAGTTTTGGCAGATAGGAGCAAGTGGTTGGATTATTTTCTACAGGATGGTTTATTGTTCAGGAGAAATCAGCTGTGCATACCAGTCTGTTCGATGAGGGAAAATTTAATCAAAGAAAAGCATAGTGGAGGACTTGCAGGTCATTTTGGTACAGAGAAGACTTTGGAGCAGCTCAATCGGTTTTATTTCTGGCCAAGAATGAAATCTGAGGTGGAGAAGTATGTAAGAAATTGTAAGGTTTGTCAGTATGCAAAAGGAAGAAGCCAGAACACCGGATTATATATTCCATTGCCCATTCCAGATAGGCCTTGAGATATGATAAGCATGGATTTTGTGTTGGGATTGCCAAAAACTCAAAGAGGGTATGATTCAATCTTTGTTGTAGTAGATAGATTTTCAAAAATGGCACACTTTGTTCCCTGTTATAAAATTAGTGATGCTTCTCACATAGCTAACTTGTTTTTTAAAGAAATTGTAAGACTGCATGGGTTGCCCAAAAGCATTGTTTCAGACAGGGATTCAAAGTTCGTGGGACATTTCTGGAGAACATTATGGAAGAAGTTGGGAACTAAGCTAAGTTTCAGCTCAGCCTATCATCATCAGACGGATGGACAGACTGAAGTTGTGAACAGAAGCTTAGGAAATCTTTTGAGGAGTCTTATTGCAGAGCATCCAAAGCAATGGGATCGGGTATTGCCACAAGTTGAGTATGCATATAATGATTCGCCAAACAGGAGTACAGGACAGAGCCCATTCCATATTGTTTATGGAATGCATCCTAGAGGAATATCTGAACTAAGAAATTTGGGGAAAGAAGAAATGAGGAGTGCAGAAGGTGAAGACTTTGCTTCCAGGATGCAATCAATTCATGAACAGGTGAAACAACAGCTGCAAGATAGCAACATCAAGTACAAAACCAGAGCAGACATGAAGAGAAGAGAAGTGAATTTTGAAGTTGGAGACTTGGTGTTAGCACATCTCAGGAAGGAGAGATTTCCAAAGGGTGAATACAATAAGTTCAAGTCTAAGAAAATTGGACCATGCAAGATACTAAGGAAGTTCTCTGCAAATGCTTATGAGATTGAATTGCCACCTGGTGTGGGAATATCACCAATTTTTAATGTTGCAGAATTGTATAAATATGAAGATAAAGCTACAGATGATGCAATACAGGATCAAGAGACTACATAGGTTAACTGGGTAAAACAGCTGCCCACAGCAAGGAATTTACAACCAGAAAGAATTCTAGACAAGCAGGTGCACAAGAAGACAAGGAGACGGGAATACTTCCAGTATCTGGTCAAATGGAAAGGACAACCAATCACTGAAGCTACTTGGGTCACAGAAGATGTTCTACAGAAACTGGGCAAATCTGTAGACCAGCTCATGGACAGGAGCCCATGAAGATTTTTGTCCTCAGGAGTCTGATGCAGGAGCATCCGATTCAGAGGAAAAATCTTCTGATTTATTCCATAAAAAAAACAAAAATCTACAGGCAAGGAGTGGGATCCTTAGCCTGCTGTTTTCTATGTTTTTTTAGTTAAATTTAGAAAATAGAACATGCCATCTTTTCTAGATAAAATAAGGCATGCTAGATTAGTTTTGAGGAAAAAAACAAAGAAAAGCTAAGATTACTATGTATTGCTACTATCTATATGTAATTGCTTTTGTAATAAGGCAGCTAAGAATAGGAAGGAAAAGATGTAAAAATCAGCTGCCAAGTAGGGAAGGTTTCTTTTCAGGTAAGAGTCTAGAATTAGAATTTTTTTATGCATGAACCAATGGGAAAATTGAATGTATTAGCAGCTCTTCATTGAAAAAAAAAACAGAGTGTCTTGTCCAAGCAGAAGAGCACGGACCTGCGTGAAGGCTATATTGTTTAACTGTAGTAAAAAAAGATTACTCCGCACTGTTCATATTTGGGTGATTATAAAGGATTTAGATGTGTTTTTACAAAGCTGCTGTGTAAATTCTATGTGTATATTTTTGTGGAGTTAATTGGAACGCTGTGGGAGACTGCGTTAACGTATATATAGTGTGGCTATCACCAGGATCTTTTAAACATTATGCCATTAGGCATGCATTGGCATGGACTGTGTTCCTCGGCGCTTCACTTGTTATAACAATACAGGCCCGACTCTTCTTCAAACTCCAGCTCTTCAATAATATGGCGCTCTTGCATCCTCCACAGTTCTGGTTAACATTCTTGGACTTTAACTCCGTGCCACCTATATACAACCACCCTTCAAACTCCCTACACTATTAGCAACTGTCGATCATTAAATTAAACTTCATACTTTTAATTATCACATGCATTAAGACTGTTCAACAAATACTGTTCCCTGATTCAGATTAATAAGGGTCTTACGCTGCCTTTTACATGGATGACAAACAGAGGAATTCTCATAGAAAATCAAACAAACTTTCGCCCGGATTTCACTGAATGAATACGGGTTGAATTTATATATACGCAATTCAATTAACATTCAACCCCACGCACTTACATAAATAACACAGAGATATATACGTAAATTAGTTTCAAGCGTTGCCACCGAATTGAGTTCTAACCTGCGCCTTTAATAGAATCATCCAACACATACACCTTTGCTTACGTCATGGATCACCGTTCTACAAACAACGTTCAACATAATTGCCATGCGAATAATAAAAAATATCATCGATGAAAACACACAGCCGCATCCGCATTTCCACTTTCGGTTACAACTCAAATTTCAATCAAAAAGAAAATAGAGGAAATCCACGCTACACTTTGCCAGGTTAATTAACATACAACTATATATATTACATATCAGTTGCGCCATGTAAGGCTGCGGAAATCTCAAATCTCTTTACAGTTAGTTAAAAATATATGTATTAATAATCTAATGATGGACCGGTCTCTGGCTCTAATGTCAGTCTTCCCAATTTGATTGCAATATCTTCTATGTCTCCGGTTTGGTCTTTTTTCAATTCCCTGAGGTCATCAGTCATTAAATCTTCTCCTTGTGCAATAATGGAAAGCTAACAATTACTGTCACAACCTGATAACAATTCCACCTTGCTGCAATTCAATATATATTCACCGTCCTCATAGATGAAACAAGGTATAGATAGAATTGGCGCACAAAATTTTAGAAGTCTCACACATCGCACGGCATTTCACTGTTTTTGTAATCTATACAAAACACGCACAGCCTTCTAACAATACAAGGAAACTCACACCATGTAATATTACCAAATAACCACTATTGAAACTACAGTGACAGCGTATTGGAATTATTATAGTGGACAGCGCACAGCGTGTTGGTAAACACCATACCCACTGGAATTGTTATAGTGGACAGCGCACAGCGTGTTGGTAAACACCATACCCATGCTATGTAATATTACAAATAAATGCTGTGGAAATTATACTTGCAGCGTATGGGAATATGGTTGGACAACGCAGTGTATAGGAATTGTTTGAACATCCACGGTCCCTGTTAATTGCTTATGTAATTGCCACGATATATATTAATTGCTACAACATTCCACATTCAAATTTCATCGCTTCCAATTCATTTTACAGGCATACAACTATAAAATATATGCACCGTGGGGTTTGTAAAGCACCTCCAAATCATTTTTATTCAATCATCAAATTATGAACAACGCGGTGAAAATCCCCTTTATTACACAGTTAAAACAACATATATTCACACAGGTCCGCGCTCTCCATTCTATCCAAGACACTCTATTTTTTCTCCCTTTAAGAGCTGCGGATACATTCATTTTTTTCCCATTGTTCATGCATAAAATTTCTAATTCTAGACTTTTACTACAAAGGAAATCTTTCCTACTTGGCGGCTAAGTTTTTACATCTTTTTCTTTTTTTACTCATAATGTAAATCTTTATTTAGTACAAAAGCGGCTTTTACCTAATAATTTAAGCTTTTTACCATTTAGTAAATTTTATTCTCCATGCTAATCCTACTTTTAGAGAAAAGATAGCATGTCTTATTTTTTTTCCTATTTTTAACTGAGGAAAAACATAGGAACAACAAGCTTTTCCCGTCTGAGTGCATGCACCTGCATCAGACTTCCAAGGTTGAAAATGATCATGATCTCCTGATCATGTTTTTTTTTTTCTTTTCCGCCTAGATCCCATACTTTGTTCTGCAAGTCCCCATCTACTGTTACTTGCTGCTTTTCTCCATGTCCCCATATTTTACGCTGTCTTGCTCCATTAGCTGCACTTTCATAATCTATCTCTGTTTTCATCTTGCTGTTGCTTCTGCTGCTTCTCTTCGTTGTTGATGTTTCCCGCTGAGATGCTTTTAACATGATTCTTCTATTGAGCTCAATTTCTTTGTCCAATAATTCTTCAAACTGTTGACTTCTTGCTGCCTGCTGAGCTAAGATGGCTTGCTCAGTCTGTCCTGTTACCTGTTGACTTCTTGCTCTTATTCTTGTTTCTGTTCCGACTACCACCCGATCATCCACACCCTCTTGTCTTCTGGAACAGAAAACTTCTTCTTCCTGCATTTGACTACTCAACTGAGTCAAATATTCTGCAACAATACCTGCATTCACAAAAGACTGGTTAGAATAAAAACCATAAGGCATGAGTGCCTTGTACTCCTTTGCCAGCATCTTCGTATACTGTTCTGAATCCTCAATTATCAGCACATCAGTATGCTGATCCAAACTTCTCAAAGAATCCTTTGAAGAATTCTCAAGACTGTCAACCAGTCTTCCTCCTATGTCATCTGCGTCCATGGCAATTTCCTGTATTTGTTCACGGTATTGAACTCTTCTATCTGCTGCACTTTCCCTGTCATATCCTGGATTCTCCAACCAATATTCCAACAGTGCAATTTCTTTGTAGCATTGTTGGAGCATCACATCATCATTTACAGTCCCTGCATTCATGCACAACTTGTCAATTTGAAAACTACAAGATTTAACAGTCTCACTTGTTTTTTCAGATACCAGTTCTCCCAGAAAATCTTATCAATTCTTCCTAATGCATCTTATATAAATGTAATGTAATAGGGTGTGAGGGATATATGTTTTTGTGAGGAAAACCTTTGTGAGTAAAATGTAGTCGAGCGTGAGCTCGCTTCTAAGGCTGAAAGACCTTAGTATGTAACTGTTTTGCATAATATATGATAATATGTTTTATTGTTGTAACCACCTGTGTGTGTATGGGTTGTAATTGAGTGTTGCGAAATTATTGATCGACCATCGATGGCGATCTAATACCGTTTAATTGTTATATATTGTGATCCAAATATTGTGTCTTTGTTATATGTGCGTGTTTGCTGATACAGCGTGCAGCGTATGGGAGCAGAGCCAACACTCTTCAACGCTTCCAGCCCGATCCGAAGAATGGCAGATGGGAGCTCTCACAGATATTGCATGATGCTAGATTTAATGAAGATCCATGGTAAATTGATTAAAAGGCTTCCGAAAAGATTGAGTGGGCCATAACCCACAGGTCCAGGATCTTGTTTTTTAAAGAAATTGGGATTTTGGGCAACCCCCAAATTCTCATTTTCATCAGGTGGTATTAGAGCATGGAAAGGATTCGTGCCAGAAGGAAGAAGAAAGCAGAGGAAGGTGAGAAGATTGCAATAGCCTAGAGCGGTTACCAAAAGACCAAGTCTAGAGGAGGGCTTGGTGAGGTAAGAGGCAGCAAGGAGGACTTGCTGTTGCAGAGGTTGATTGAAGCTCACAAGTTGAAGATATTACGAAGACGAGAAGCATATGACCAGGAGGTCATAAATTTTTGTGCCTCGGGAGTCTCATGCGGGAGCACCTAGCAACAAAGCAAGCAAACTTGGACGAGAGGATCAGAATAGAGAAAAGAGCATGTTTTAAAGCAGAAAAGCAGATTTAAAGTGGATTTAAAGCAGTTGTTAACAGCCATGCATGTTTTTGGAGAGCTTTCATTGTAGAAAAACTAGGAGAAAATCTTATCAATTCTTCCTAATGCATCTTATATAAATGTAATGTAATAGGGTGTGAGGGATATATGTTTTTGTGAGGAAAACCTGTGTGAGTAAAATGTAGTCGAGCGTGAGCTCGCTTCTAAGGCTGAAAGACCTTAGTATGTAACTGTTTTGCATAATATATGATAATATGTTTTATTGTTGTAACCACCTGTGTGTGTATGGGTTGTAATTGAGTGTTGCGAAATTATTGATCGACCATCGATGGCGATCTAATACCGTTTAATTGTTATATATTGTGATCCAAATATTGTGTCTTTGTTAAATGTGCGTGTTTGCTGATACAGCGTGCAACGCATGGAGCAGAGCCAACACTCTTCAACGCTTCCGGCCCGATCCGAAGAATGGCAGATGGGAGCTCTCACAGATATTGCATGATGCTAGATTTGCAGCAATCTAGAGAAGGATGCCAAAAGACCGAGTGCGGAGGGCTTGGTGAGGTATCGTGTAACAGAGGAGGCTGTTACTGTAGAGGTTGGTTGTAGCTCATAGAGTTCTAGTGAAGGAATGCAGTGGATAAAATTGCTATTATGAAGACCAGAAGCATATGACTAGGAGGTCATAAATTTTTGTGCCTCGGGAGTCTGATGCGGGAGCAACCAGCAACTAAGCGAGAAAACCTGGACCAGAGGATCAGAATATAGAAAAGCTTGTTTTAAAGCAGAAAAGCGAATTTAAAGCGGATAATTTAAAGCAGATAAGATGGATACAACCATGCACGCTTTTTCGAGAGCTTTCATTGTAGAAAAACTAGGAGAAAATCTTATCAATTCTTCCTAATGCATCTTATATAAATGTAATGTAATAGGGTGTGAGGGATATATGTTTTTGTGAGGAAAAATTGTGTGAGTAAAATGTAGTCGAGCGTGAGCTCGGTTTAAGGATGAAATGCCTTAATTTTGTAAGTGTTTTGTGTAATATATAAAACCTGGGTTTAGTGTTGTTTGTATACCCTGCGTGTTAACTTATAGATTTGTTTTTGGATGGATAATAGAAAGGTATGGACGTGCTTATAGAGCAGCTGTGCTGCGCTGTCTATTTATTTGATTTATGTGTGTGTCTGTAGATACATATGAAGACGCTGTGGCATTTGGATTTGTTTTAAAATAGCAGTGCGTAGACTGTCCTTGTATGGTATGTATGCCTGTAGGATTCGATGGGAAGCTGCTGCACTTACAATTGAACGCGGTAGAAATTAATGTATACTGTGGCAGTTTAAACAACCCGTATTCATTGCGCTGTCCCACAAAATTTCATTACGCTGCAGTCGTAATTTCAATATTGTTTATTGGTTAATGTTAAATAGCGTGAGGTTGGTGTTTATCAAAATGCTGTGCGCTGTACGCATATTCTATGTATTGTGTATGGTATAAGGTTACAAAACCGTTGAAATGCTGTGCGCTCACCGCTTATGTGGTGCGTTGTTATAATATTCAGATGTGTGTCTTGAAAGAATTCCTATTGCAGCGCAGCGGAAGATTGAGTGGGCCATAACCCACAGGTCCAGGATCTTGGTTTTTAAAGAAATTGGGATTTTGGGCAACCCCCAAATTCTCAGTTTTCATCATTCTCATTGTTTTTCAACGATAAAAAGGCCACCGAGTCTCATTGTAACACGGTTTAGAGGCATGTAGTCGCCACATCTCTTCTCAGAGATAAGCTACCATCGTCCGAGCTAACTTATTTCCATTAGGTATGTAAGCATATTTCAGTTCTTTGATATTAATGAAATGAAGTTTTATTTCTGTTGTATATCGGTATTTATGTTTGTATTCTTATTCTATTACGTTCCTATATAAATCTAAATCACTCATTTTGGTTAGTTGTTTGTATATATGTTTTAAAAAATAATTTTTGACTTTTTAATTAAAAAAATGTTGGCTTATTCAATTGTAATGTACATTGTATTTAATAGTTTGCGTTTTTTCGTCGTAAGATGTTAGACATAATGCAAAGTCGTTCATCTTTTTCATACCATGCAAATATAAAACTCTTTGGAATAACAAATGCAAAATATATGAACTCCTAGATTGTCATTGGGAGATCATATATAACACAATTGACCTGCATTATGGTTAGTTACTAATTATTCTTTTTGTTCATTAAATTGTAAAAATTGTTATCTTTTTACATTTCCAGTAATCATAGATGAAAAATACTTACAGTTGTATCTTTAATATACTATTTTTATAATAATAGTTATGTTTAAAATACTCAGAGTTGTCTCTTTAATATATTACTTTTATAATAATAGTTATATTTTAATTACCCAGAAAGTGTTACTCTATGAGGTTGGCTAAAGTTGGCATTGTTTTCCCAGCCAATCTTGAAACCTCATTTTCGTCATCTTCCAACAAGTTAAAAATTGCCAAGTGAAAAAGGTCTCGCTTCTTCGTCAAGGGCCCTGAGTCATCGAGCCATGGCAGGTTCTTCGGGTCCTCTTCCGAAATGTGGAGTGGCATGGAAGGACCAGACAAGCAAACATGCATACCCATAATAAGCATTGACCTCGCAAAATTCATGGAAATATATGCCGGGTTCGATTCCTCTTACATGAGCTTCAGAGTGCTTACAGGTGGGGCTGCAAATGAATGTTGTGGATTAGTCGACGTCTCTAGGTCAAACCGCAGCCAGTGGAGCAACCCCATTCAATTTATCATCTCCATTAACAACCAAGAACGAGACTAAGTCGAAGCCGGAGCCGGATCAGGTCATCTTGGCCATACCACTAATGTGCCCACAACACCAGTCTCTTCCATATCTTCATCTTCTACAGAAGCAATCAAAGATCAGGAATCTCAGGACAAGCCTTCACTGCACTCCAAAAAAGGTAAATTTTCACATCAGATGTTTTTATAATCACTCAACGTATTTACATGATTTTTTGTTTCGAAATCAGGAGCAAGCCTAGAAAGGAGGGTTAGAGGAAATTGGAATCGCTCATATCAGCTCAGTTCAATCAAATCAAGAAATGGTTTCTAAATTAGGAATGGAATTCTTGAATCTCTGGTTTGTCATGTGTGCAAGTTGAATATATTGTCTGTGACAACGAAAAAATGAATTAATCTTTGTTTGCTCTTGACTGAAGCTCGCCATGGAAAGAATCATGGCCACTTACAGGAATGTTAGCTGATGGACACTTCTATTATTATTTTATATTGCGGGAGTTACTACAGATGGACAAATGCTAAATGCTCTATGAAAAAGGGAGTGGAATGCACTGGAAATTTCGTTTAAGGATCCCAACATAGTCATAACCACTCACAGAGATTAACACACACACATCGAAGCCCTGCATTGCTTAGCAGTTCCGGAGGAGAAGGTGTTTCTACCAACATGGCAGAGAGGAGCAGTGCTATAAATTATTCATTGCAATTTGCCGCCCTTCACTAGATCTTCCCTCGGCTTCTCATTGCAAAATGATGGTGCCCCACGGTGATTGTGGACTCCTTTGCAACTCCCATCTCCAAGAGTGCTTTGTAATTCCTGGAGTGAGTTGGAGTGGTGAATTAACTAGAGTACACCCAGTTTCTCCAGCAATTCAGCACCATGTTTCCACACATAATCTAAGAAGAGGGCGAACCTCCTTCCCTGCATAGACTCATTCAACGATATCATTCATATTTATATTTGGATATATAACCTTTTTTTGCATGCTTATTTGTGTGAAAAGTTCTTTCCGAAGACTTGAAAAGGAAGGACACTGAGAAACGATGAGCCAAAGCAAGAGAAGGGAGAGTCTATGACCATGCCAATTCGGGAGAAGGGAGAGTTAGCCTTTGCATCGGTCACTAACTTCTCCAACTTTTCAAAAGCATTGTGTTGTCCCACTAAAGGGGCAATTGCGTGAAATAATGCAGTCACTTCAACATTCATGAACCATTATAATAGAACTGTATGATGCCAAATGTACGACGAAATTTTGTGATTCTAAGTGTATTATGTGATCATAAAAAATAGTAATGATAACCATCTAAATGTGATGCTAATGCTAAGGGACAATGATAAAATTTTGAAATATAACATGCATTTTGAGTTGTATTTAGGTTTAAGAATGCTTTCAAGAAATTTATCATTTCTTTCGGATATTATAACACAGGATGTTATTTCAACCATCTAAGCAACAATTAAACTCATGAATAACAATGGAACCTTTCAACCATCAAAGCAACAATTAAACTCATGAATAACAATGGAACCCTAGACATCGAATGTAAAGGAATGGGTGGTGATCTTAGTATGAAAATGTAAGGTTATATATGAGAAGCACCCTTGCACCTTTGGGTTAGAAATAATTATTTATCATATATGTAGTACATCTTTGGGTCGAGAAATTTATTTTATATTCATTACACTTTTAGGTTTCAAGGGTTCTTTCATAACTTTGTTATCCTTATTAGATTTGAAGAATTTAAATTATTTTTATTTGAGCTAAATTATTTAAGAACTTTGAATATGATCCAGAGCAGTGAAGTGACTATATTAGTGATGAGAAGAATTTCTCAAATCTTTTATTCCTTCGATGTACCTTTGCACCTTCAGGTGCAATTGCTAGTAATACTACTTTTATCATATCTTCTCTTTCTTTATTATAATTATATCTTGAATAAACTATTTTTAATAACAATTATATCTTTATTGTGTTACTATTATCCTACCTTTTTTTATCTCATAAATTATTAAAATCACATTCTCTGATCAGATAAATTTAATACACATATTTTTTTCTAACTTTAAAAATAAATACTAAATTGCACCTAAATTTCATTTCTCTTTTATTTATTTATAAAAATTACATTTTACATTATATATTTATTACATTATACCATTAGGTATCTCATATTATTTTATATATATATATATATATATATATTATATATTATATAATATAATAATTATATAAATTTTATTTTAATTTAATACAAATACAATACACCAATACGTAATTTGGACATTTATTTATAATAATATTCAAAGTATATGTCTCTTCTATTTATTTAAATGATAATACTTACACATATTTAACATAAACTAAAAAATCATATTTATATGTGATGATTTCAATTTGATCTTTCAAATAAATATTAAATCGATGGTGTATAATCATGTTTTTTCCCTTCATCATTCTTATGCTATTCTCATTGATATTGATTACTTACTCAAACTAATTTTTTAGGAAGCGTTGTAACTTTCTACTCACTAATAATATAAAGATTATGTGGCAACATTGTTGAAAGAGGACAAGTAGCTCAAAAGTATGTTTACCAAATTTTGTAGAGAAGGATATAATAATTAATTGTAATTTCTTATTATATATAGTATCTTTGCAATATTAGTTAAAGATTATAATATAGAGTGGTAAAGAGCAATGTTTTTCTATGATACATAATATTTTTTGTCATGTTAGTTATAATATTTTAGTAAAGAGGGGTGAATAACAATGGATTTATACTAAAGGAAGGATGAAAGAGATCACATTTGTAGTGGAAGTAGTAAAAGAGATATTTTGCATAATAATTTTATGATAATTATATGGTTAATGTTCGTGCATTAATGCAAGTGAAAGCTGTATTTATGGTTATGTAAATATTGCTATATAAATATGTGAATAATAAAGTATGTTTTTTATTATCTCTGTTGTAAGCAGTAGATGTTGCATTGGGTTTTGACCTGTTTGGGTATGCTAGTTTTTTTTTTTTGCAAACCCTTTATAGTTTAATATTGCAACTTGAAATTTATTATTTTTTTACAATAATTCAATTTATTTATCTTCAACTTGATTGGTTATGAATTTGCATATGTTATTGTTAATTGCCTCGATTAATGAACCCAAAAGTACAAGGGTCCCATCACCAGTTTGGTTTTGGGCTAATATTAGGGTATGTAAATCTGCTCTTCTTTCACAATAATGTCGACTAGGAGAACCCAATAAATGAATCACAACATTGGAAACACTGACTGTATGTTAACAAGTCCTTTATATTTCTACAATTGCATAGGTTAAAGGGTGAAGGGGTTTTATTTTCACTAACTCTTCTTGAAGCCTCTAGAACCACCAATGAGCTATCCGTTGCCCAGTTAAAATTAGTCATGTCAGTGATGATTAGAAACACTTCCATGAAGTTGGACTGCAAGTTCGCCTGAAGCCTCTAAAACCACCAACGAGCTATCCGTTGCCCAGTTAAAATTGGTCCTGTCAGTGATGATTAGAAACACTTCCACGAAGTTGGATTGCAAGTTCGCAACAACGAGAGACCACAAAATGTATGTGCTAGTCAATTTCTTGCTTTTTAAGAGATGCTCCATATTTCTTAGAAGTTGCGCTTACCAATGTTTTCACTTATTTTTTAACAAACACTATTAAACACCTAACCACCACTAGCGTTGAAATTCCATGGTTTGTGTTGCAAAGTTGTTTAATAAACCATGGAAATCTATATATATTTTTTTTAACTGAAATGGGTATATTTTATTATAAGGGGTTTGGTTGGGCCGAAACCTAAACAACCAACGTTACACAACATTTCCATACATTTTAATTCAACTTGATCTACTCTTTAACTTGAATTAAGGAATGCATGATAAGATAGGGCTATTTTCGTTAATATTGAGATCTCCCGGTGCTAGGAGGCATCCTTTGTTTGCCATTACATCCGCTTCACTATTTGAGCTTCTAAGAATGTGGAAAATTTTGAAGGAAGTGAAGTCCTGCAGAATGATCTTTAACCTTTTCAAAGACTTGTTGAGGATGGCGTTATTGAATTGGTCCTTCGAGTTGATCTTCTTGATGAGAATTTCTGAATCTCTGAATGCTTGACATTCTTTAATGCCTCTATCACAGACAATTGACAGGCTTTTGTGAGTCCAAGAAGTTCTGCCTAGTTGTTTGTATGAGGACCAAGCCCCCAACAGAAGTAGTCTTTTCTAGAGTTGTCTGGGGAGTAGATGACTCCACCAGCCCCCGTAGCCCCAGGGTTACCCTTGGAGGCGCCATCAAAGAAGATAGTAGTTTTATTTTGGGACCTCCACCATACTTGAAAGGTGTCATCTGGATCTCTAATTATCCAAGGTGGATTGGGAAGGGGAAGGATCTGGGCATTGCCTTTAGGGGAAGAGCTATGGAGATTCAACCAGTTCTTTTCTAGGGGGGAGAGAGGAGTCTGATTTATGAGATTGCAGTATAAAAGATTTAAGGAGAAGGGCTTTTGCTTAGGCAGCAGATTTTGCAGGATTGCAAGGAGAGTTGTTGAAGGTCAAGTTGTTCCGGGTGAGCCAGATTTCCCAACACACAAATTGGGGATGGAGAGCCAAATGTGGTACTAGAGTGAATTGATGGGGATATTATGAGGATAGCTTTGGAACCAAGAGGAGTAGAGATCAGCCATGGAGCTATGTTGAGGAGGCTGAACCTGCAATCCGAGAAGAATTAAATTCCAAATCTGTTTGGCAAATTCGCAATCTATGAACAAACGAGAGGCTGTTTCTCCAGCATTTCTACACATCACACATTTGTGTGGTCCTGATATATATATATATATATATATATATATATATATAATTTAACAAATTATCTCCTGTTAGCTGTTTGTTCTGCATGAGGATCCAGATTTATTTATTTATTTTATAACTTTTGGAAGCCCGATAATGTTCCAAACCTGTTTCCAAATGGTGGGAGAGTGAAGTTTGTCTTTTTTTGGCTGCAAGGCAATATATCCCATTGCTGAGGTGTAAGAGCCGGAGCTGCCCCATCCCCAACTGTCTGGGCTGTCACGATGAACAGGGGCAACGTTGATGAGAAGTGGTTTGAACAATTTGAGTTGACTATGCAGGTGCGCTGGCACGAGTGGGAAGTCCCAGTGAAACCAATTCCACTGCTGTCCCACGCAGAGATGTCAAAGAGCTTACGAAAGCCTACGCTGAGGAGCCAACCACTTAGCTCTCGGATCTCATCATGGGAATTGAGAGGAGCACAATTCATTATGCAGTCTTCCCACAATAATTTTTTTTTTTCCATTACCAGGTATGTGGTACAGATGATCCATGAAGCTGCTGATAGTATTTATGCAAATATTCCATGTTTGAGTGCCTGTGGGAGTATTGTCCGCTAATAAATTCCTGAGAGAGATCCCCTGCGCATATTTGGTCCTAAGTGTTTTGCTGACAGGATGTGAAGGGTCAGAGTAGATTTTCCAAAGGAGCTTGCAGCTAAGTGTGAGATTAGAGAGAGCTGGGTCTTTGATCTGGAGTCCTCCGTCCACTGTTGGGTGCTTAACAAGATCCTAATTTGCCAAATGCTGTTTTCTGTGATTTCCTTCGCCTCCTTTCCAAATAAAATCTCTCAAAAGATCACAAATTTGTTCCATGATATGTTTCGGTGCAAGAAGGAATGAGGCTTGGTAGATGGGGAGGGCAGAGAAAACTAATTTTAATAAGATAGTTTTCCCTCCCTTGGTAAGCCAGTAACCTCCCCAGGAGATGAAATCTTAATTTAGAGTGAGTAGTATAAATCTCCTACATTATTTTCACCTTATTTAGGGTATATATTTTTGGTGAATTTTACTTAAAATTCGATATACATATATTATGCATAGCCAAGTTTCCATTATAAATCAATGTGTATTAATTTGGATCGTTTATTGTTTTCTTATGATGGGTACAATCTTAATCATAGTAAATATATAATCTCCTTCTTGATATATTCTTATTTTTTCCATGGACAATGTTTTTTTTGCTTTCATTGTTTTGATATTTTACCTCCTGATATTTTAATTTTGTTTTTAAATTAAAAATATAAATTTCAATTTTTTTCTATTATGTGATATTCAACAATCATTAATTAATGTTTTCATATGTTTCAACCAATAAAAAAAATTATTATTTATATTTTTAAGTAAAAAATATGTTTTCTTTAACTACAATATTCTCATAATTATTTAATTTTGCAAAGCAATATAATAAGCTATAGAAAATCTAATATATTTTTGAAAATCAACTATAGTAATTGAAAATCTTCATGGAAATTGGTTTTTATACTTCATGCTATGTGAGGGACTAATAAGACATTATTATTGTTGTTGGGTAGGATTGAATTCTCCATTGCCACAATATGGAGTTACAAATAACAAAATACCTCAATTTACCAATCAGTAAAATCTAATTGACTGAATTCTAAACCTTAACACTAACTTGAATTCAATAGTTTTACTCAAATTTAACTATATTTAAATTAAGGAGCATGGACTAGCTACTATGTAGCACTTGTTACTTATCAAGGACAATAAATTACTTAATTCAACTCTTATAATTGAATAATATGTTGAGATGTACTTCTTAAAACATTGGTTTAGATATGAATTTGTAGTTGCCCTTTAAAGTTACCCTTCAACATTGTTTACAAACATTCTACATAGTTCCATGAATTAATATAAGAAAGTTAAACCAATAATTTTCGTTGTAAATAAGGACATTAGTCAAATTAAAATAAATTTCCAAACTCATTTAAATATAAATGCAATGTTTTCTAAATAAAACACATAAATTATGTATTTAGCTAACAAAAATTCTCAAAGTGACTCAATTTTTTCATTATTAGATGAAAAGGTATATTTACTTATATTTGATATACCTACCTATATTCACCCTCTTAACTTCTGGGTATAGGTTCTTGGAAATTATCTTTCTCATTTTCTTAATGGTTAAGAGGTATGATCCTACTTCCATCTTCACATTTTCCTTCACATTTCGTGGAGTTGTCAAAGGTAGTTACAAGTTCAATATTTCTCTCAATTTGATGAGTTCAAGACCCTCTCCCAATATGAGATTAAATAGCTTATATAGAAACCATGCTAGAAAGTTTCAAATATATATTACATGTAGGTAAAACTCTCTTAGAGACCATGAGGGGAAAACGAGCATAAAGAAATCCGGTAATAAAAAGAGAAAATGTGAAATTGGAGGAGAGGGTATCGCAAGATAGGGTTTACCATTTAAGTGTTACAAGAGAGGAGGGGGTAAATTAAGCAAGTGGTGCTATTATTATTTTCTCCATGAATCCATATAATCCTTAATAAATATTTGGGAACTGAGACAAATCCGGTTCATCCATTAGAAGATGTTGAATGAAGGCCAAAATTATCACTAGGAACTTAGCAAAGACAATTAAGCAACTTGTATACGAAACATGGAGTCATGACAAAATCCTAATGTGTAACCTCTTAGTCAACTCCTCACATTAATCTGGGCTAGTAAGATCAACCTTGGGTGCCATTGTGCATATGTGCATCCAAGATTTCACTTTTTGTCATCTCCTCTTGTCTCAATTGTTGCAAAGTAAAACAAGCAACAATAGATTGACTTTTCTTTCATTTTTTTTTGTCTAATTCTTTACAAATTGGTTGTATTTACATAATGCATCACTGCATCTAATGTTTCTTTAGGCTTCCCACACTTGATAGCTTATTAGAATACCATTGAATCAGTAATTAAGTTTAGTGGAATTAGAACTAAATAAGTCAAGTTTACGAGAATGGTCAAAATGAGAAGGCTTCTCTAGAATCCGATGGATTTGTTTTGGTCATCAAGAATCTTAAGGGTCATGTTTTTATAGATAATATGAGACAAATAATAAGTGAAAATGGGTAGGATGAACATGGTTATGATGAAGTCATAGCCCAAATAAGGTAATCCTATATATGATGTGACTTGGTTTTTATGATTGGAACCTATCCCAAAAATTCAATGAGGCTATATTGGAACCAAATTTGGTCATCTAGGAACATGATTTGCAAATCTCATGACTTTTTAGAAAGTGCATGGCTTGGATTTCTGTCACGGAGTGTGTATTAAACCCTAATAGCCAACTACGAATTAAACACTAAGATCTTCATTCCAGGAAAATGAAGGCTATTTAATGTCAACTCTACACCAAAAATTGTAAGAATGCAAAAATTAAATCTAAATAAATCTCTATGAAAGACAATAAAACAAAATACAATCAAGCAAAAGCATAGAAATCAATTTCCACGAGCATGTTCAAAGGCCTCCTTAAAACAACACTTGCAACATTGGCATAAATTGCCTAGAAACAACATCAAAGTTGTAGACATTGAAAATAAGGTGGAAAGTTCATTAAGATAGGTAGATAGAGTGAAAGTTCACTTATGGAAGGGGTGGAATGAACCCTGACCTAAAGAACTATGAGCTCCAAAAATCCCTTCATTAACATCGATATTGATATTGACCATATTCTTTATACACATTGCCAAGTTGTTTGCATGCTCAATTACTTGTGGAATGGACAATGAATCCTAAAATAAATTTAATGTGCATGTAACAAAAACCATAAAGAGAAAATTCATTGCTGATTACAATGGGTAATTCCAAATAATAAACTATATTTAATAACAAGAATTAATAAGATTTTTTAAATGGGTTATTTATTACATTTATAGGAGATGTTACACGTGGCTTTTATTTTTTTTCAAGACCTCCTTTATTATGGTTGACTTAGCTATAACATAATGGGTAATGTTCCTTTATGTGTTATGCATACTTATTTTTTGATGAACTTGGATGCAAACTCTTATTCAACCTACAACTCCACAAGCAATGGCCATAATTATTTTTAGACAAACCCATACACACCTTCTTGTTCAAAATGCAAACTCCACAAGCACAAAAGACAAGTCTACAAGATTTGGTGCTATTTTTTGTATTTTTAATTGCTTTTTTTCCATGGCCATCTTTGTAGAACACAAGAATAGATACATTATCGTCAACATAATTTTCTTCTTCTTTTCAAATTCTGATTTGCTTAAGTTTGTAACTCCACTGCATATACCCATCACATCATTTTGTGGGTCCATTGTGTGGGTGGTAGGGTTTGGTGATAAGACAAAAACATGGAATTTCAACTACACCCTTAATAAACATTGATTAGGTAAAAAATATGTAATTTTGTATTTTTTTTGTTTACTTTTATTTTACTAACATACAAGCATTATCAATCATACAAATTAGTCTTATAAACATAATTCAATTGATCACAAATTAAAATAAAAAATATTTTTTTCATTTCCTGAATGTAATCATATCATTTTACAAAACATTACATATTTCGATAAAATTTATTTATTTATTATTATTTTTTTTCGTACAACACAAAATTAAAAAGAAAGCTAAAATATACAGTGTTTACTTTAAACAAAAGTAATGCTTCTATAACATATTTACCTAAAAACTTTAGGCAAAATTCAACCATAAAATGTAGACACACTTAATTAATTAACATATGCTTTCATCTTGCTTTAATAATGTTTATTTCATGATTGTAGAGGAAAAAAATAAAAAAAAGTTTATTTCAATACTTAAATTGTTTTTATTATATTTTTTGACTTATAATTATATCACTTTTTAAAAATAAAATTATTCAACTAATGAATCATATATATAAATTTATCTTTATACTAACTTTTTTATTTTTACGAATTTTGTATTCCATAAAGAAATAATAAACTTTAATTACTTTTTTAATTATTTTTTACGTTGTAAGGCGTTCCCTTTGAAAATCATTCCCCAAATTGCTACCGTGTCTCTATCTGGGGCGTTAGATCGGATGTTAGAGGATTAAATTTTTTTGTGCGCTTGCATTAATAGTTTGTTAGCGTTATGGTACACAGTTATAACAAAAATGCATACCTTCGTGGAGCAGCAGTCTGGACTAGTTCCCTTTCGCTCTACTGCTTCTTCCACCCTGAACTCTTTTCGATCAGAAACAACTACTGTTGGAGCTTTAACTGCTTGTACTGGATCCACTGCTTTTGGAATTACTGGTTGTGCCTTTGCTTCTATATACCATACTACTGCTTCATTGACATATGAATCTACTATTGTGCCTGGCTCTGCTACTGGTTCAATGGGTGAAACTGCTGAATCAACAATTGAATCTCACGAGAACGAATTGCTGCAGGTGGTACTGGAACTGCGGATGAACTTGGGTGCTCTGTGAAAACTTATCAACAGATTTATTTCATATTACTTGAAGTCTCGCTTGCCCATGCTTGGCTATAACTCCATATCCCCCAAGAGAAAGTGTGGAAGGGATGAGTAGATTATGCACTGCTATGCCCAGAAAGTGCAAAGGGAAGATCTCAAAACTGTTGTGGGTTTGCTTCATTCTTTTGGAGAGAGTAGCAGTCACATGCAGGATGGGTTGCTCTGTGAAAATGGACAACTGGGTTATCAACAGATTTATTTCATGTTACCTGAAGTCTCGCTTGCCCATGCTTGGCTACAGCTCCATATCCCCCAAGAGAAAATGTGGGAGGGACGAGCAGATTATGCACCATTATGCCCAGAAAGTGAAAAGGGAAGATCTAGAAACTGTTGTGGGTTTGTTTCATTCTTTTGGAGAGAGCAGCAGTCACATGCAGGATCTTGTTTGGGAACCTATGAGTGGCCACTATGTTAAATGCCTCTAAATTATGCAAGAAACAACTAGACAATATGATTGGATCATAGTTGGACAATGCTACATTGGATAACATACTGATTCCTGCACCCTGGAGATGGGTTGCCTCTATGATATGGATCTTGTTCTCAGATATGTGCAGATTTTCCTCATGGATCAAGTGATGGTTTTTGTGCCTGAATTGCGCATGGGCACCGCTGAGCCCACTTCTGGCATTTACTACTGGTGTCGGCTGAAGAGGGTGGGTAGCCTCATGAACAAATATATTACAGAGGTGGCCCCTGATGTGAATCTCAAGCCCTACAAATTTCAGTTCCTTCTTGAATCATTAACAAATAGTGCCATAGATTCCCATGATGTGCTTTATAAAGCCTTGGATATGTATCTTGAGGTAAGCCTTAGATGGATTCTCTAAAACAGACTCTTTAATATTGCCTCCATAGATACAATTTGTTTTTCTTTTTTAAATTGTTTCAAGCCAGGCTGAGCCATTACAATTAAGTTCTTTGATGTGCCCTGAATTCTTACCAGTAACAATGGATCTTAATAGGAATCCCCAATCATACGAATGTGTTAATAAAAATTGTATGAATCAACACAAATAAGTTTTTTTGTTTGACTGAATAAACACTATCAATGGGTTTTTCTGTTTGATCTAGATACACACTATCAATGGTATAACTATAAGAAAGTCTTAATTATAGAAAAAGTTATTTGATTTATCAACTTAAATGGGTTCTTTAGTCTAACTCAAATGAATACCAGAGTCAGGTTCTTTCAGTTTATGGCGAAGATGCTTAACTGTTAGGTTTTATAGAAAAAAATAGACACCTATCGTCCACACCTTTATACTCTGAAATTTCATTTCCAACGAGAAGATAGTTTCCCTTTCCAAATTCAATCACATGAAAATATGTCAATCAGTTTTCCAAACTAATTGTTCCTCAAAACGCCAGCAGCGCCCCAGGCTGGCCGACATTAGCCATATTCGGAAACACCTATTGGCTGTTGCTAGAATTAAAATTTTTAGAGCATTTTTTTCTCTTGAATGCTTCTTATACCATCTGAAGGGAATCAACATGCACCATCATTTATTGGATTGGTTAACTTAAAGCAGAGCAATATTGATAGCATAAAGCCGAGGAATATTGATAGTATAAAGCCAACTTTCTACCTGTTAAAAAAATTGTATAGTATTAACATACAATTGCCAACTAGAAGAAAACAAAACATGCCTTAGATGAGAGAAACACTAATATGATGTGTCATTAGCATTCCATTGGCAACAACAACATCAGTGAAAGAAGATACAAAATCCAAAGGATTTCAGTTTAATGGATCCAACTCATCCTCTCAAGAGAAGGCTAAAATATTAGAGGTTGTCCAATATATCAGAGATAATTATCATGATGGGGATCAGATTTCATCCCCAGCTATCACTACCCAATCATATAATTTATGGTTAATTAAAGGTTTCTTCCATGACCAAATGATATCTTACCTTCAAGCACATTAAGAAACAGACCAAATTTGAATATAAAAGGAACATTGATTGTCTTTGGAAGAAATTGATACAATTCTAATTGGTACATATTCTCTAGTTACAAGTTGAAATTTGGTTGAAGCTTGGGTCGATTCATGAAGCATACATATGTGTGAATTGAAGCCCCTTAGAACCATATTCTTCAAGATCTAAATTGGGTCAAATATCAATTCCTTTTGCCATTGTAATTAACAGTAAATTGTGGATCCTATAACAACTCTAACATTCTACTAATATTAGTTGTGTGAATGTTATTATATTGTTCATGTGATGGTTGAATCGAATTTCTGAGTATGAGTTATGCTAGTTTTATTAAATCTAACAATTTTCCTTGGTGAATCGAGTGTTTATGTTCTCAAGAGGATCGAATCACAGAGTGTGTGAGCATGAGTTAAAAAAAATTATGAGATTCCTATGCAATTTTGGTCACATCTCAATTTCACCAATGGCGTTCAGTGGATTAAGACTCGAGTATGCCCTTGATGGAAGCTTGAACTATATAGCCTGGAAGGATCACATGGAAGTAGTATTAGGGGACAACAGTCTAAAGGACTTCATTGATCAAGAAGTCCCCAAGCTGGCAGCAGCTAATGCTACAGAATTGGTGGAATGGAAGAAATGTGTGGCTAGAGCGAGGAGAATCCTCCTGGAGGGAGTTCGAGACCACATTGTCTCGAGCCTCCATGGGAAGGAGACAACATTTTCTAGGTGGAAAACATTGAAAGATCTATATCAGAACAACAACGATTAGAGGAGGTTGGCGCTGAAAGACAAGCTTCAGAAAATCAAGTGTGAAAAGGGCGACATGATCTCTCCATATCTAAACAAGCTCACCACCTACAAGGATGAGCTTGGAAGTGTAGGGATCATGACAACTGAAGATGACATGGTGAGTCTTGCTCTCCTCAGTCTTCCTAAGAGTTGGCATAGCTACTAAGACTCGGTTAATGGAAGAGAGAAACTTCTAGATTGGGAACGACTTTGGTAGGATCTGATGCAGGAGGAGATAAGAAGAAGCACTAGAGATGGATCTTCATCAAAACAAGATCACGAAGAAAATCTAGCCTTAGCGAGTAAGGCGAGGAAAAGGAAAGGGAAGGCATCCCATCCCAAATCCGTTCTTCCCATGGTGGGAAGAAGTTTGACAAATTGAAAGTTCAATGCTTTCATTGTCATGAGGTGGGCCATTATGCTACGAATTGTCCACAGAAGAAATCCAAGAAGGGATCCTTGAAGGGATCAGACGGTGAGGCATTGGCCTCACAGTTCAAGTTGGATTTCTCTCTCATCGCATGCATGGTTTCATCCATGGTGGGATGTGTTTGGTACCTGGATAGTGGAGCCTCTTTCCACATGTCCGACAACAAGAATCTTTTCAGTACCCTGGAGGAGAAGTATCTGCAGATGTGGATCGATATGGGCGATGATGGAAAGTACCGTGTTTCAGGTGAAGGTATGGTTATGTTTCAAAGGGAACATGAAGCTCCTCTCACCCTAACTAATGTCAAGTACGTACCAAGTCTGAAGAATAATCTTGTGTTTGTCACTATGCTAGAAGATAAAGGCTATGTTGTAGTCTTTAGTAAAGGAAAGGTATTCCTGAGGTATATCGGTACTGGAAATACCAAGAGGATTGGGATTGGAGTTAAGAATCTCTAAAAGCTAGAGGTAGACGACTGTGCTGCATTAAGTTCCAAAGTAGAGGTGGTGAAAAGCCAAGATGTTGGCGAACTATGGCATAGAAGATTGGGCCACTTGCACCATGGGGCCTTGGAGATCATGCATCAGATTTCTATTGGACTTCCCAAGGGAAAAATGGAGTAGACGGATACATGCAAAGGTTGTACCTTGGGTAAGTATGCGAAATATTCCTTTCAGGATCGAGACAGTAGAGCTGGAGCAATCCTGGAGCGAGTTCACTAAGATGTTTGTGGACCATTCTCTACAACCTCCACCGCTAAACAAAGGTACTATGTTATTTTTATTGATGATTTTTCTCATAGATTCTGGATCTACTTTATGCAAAATAAGGATCAGACCTTCTTGAGGTTTTGTGAATTTAAAGCCTTGGCAGAGAAAGAATATGGAAAGAAAATAAAAGCCTTGTGTAGTGACAATGGTGGAGAGTATGTCTCCCAATAGTTTAAGGACTTCTATACTGCAGAAGGAATTAAACGGGAGTTAATGGCACCCCATAACCCACAATAGAATGGGGTAGTTGAAAGGAAGAACATATCGATTATGGTTGCAGCTTGAGCGATGTTGCATGACCAAAGCCCACCACTGCATTTGTGGGCTGAGGCATGCAATACAACAATATACTTGCAGAACAGAAGACCACACCATATACTGGGAATGAAGACACCTATGGAGGCCTTTTTCAGGAAGTGACCATATGTAAGTCACTTCAGGATCTTCGGATCATCGGTTTATTGCCATGACCAAAGATGCTCAGAGGAAGCTAGATCCAACAACTGAGTTGGGCATACCTGTGGGGTACAATGATACACCCCACAACTATTGGGTGTACCTTCCTACCAGTTAGAGGACAGTGGTACACAAAGATCTAAAGTTCGACGAGCAGAAAGCCATGCAAGTATCACTTGAGAGGGAGTTCAAGTTGCATGTAGAGGAGGAACTTATAGTTCCTAAGGATGAGGAGCCTCAGATTGATGTGGAGTGGCCGCATGCAGAGGATCCAAGAGTGGAGACATCCACTCATACTAAGTCTTCCAGAGATGGGTGGAAACACTCAAGGGAAGCCGATAGGTTGATGATGGATGCACGAGAGAATGTGGGACAACCATCTTCTCAACGTAGACAAAGGAGGCCACCCGAGCGGTACACTAGTTACATGGCCCTGGTTGGGGAGTGTGTAGAGTCTGAACCTTCTTCCTTCGAGGAGGCAGTGCAACAACCAGTCTGGGTTGATGCCATGGTAGAGGAGTACGACTCTATCATTCGGAACAATGTGTGGGATGTTGTCCCAAGACCTTAAGACAAGTCAGTGGTTAGTTCTAGATGGCTTTACAAGGTAAAGAAGGTAGTTGATGGCAGTGTTGAGAAACATAAGGTAAGGTTTGTTGCCCGAGGTTTCTCACAGGTCGAGGGGATCGAATACGACGAAAAATTTGCTCCTGTAGTAAGGTACTCATCTATCAGATCGATGTTGGCACTATCAGCTCAGTTGGGTTGCAAGATCCATTAGATGTATGTGAAGATCACATTCCTCAATGGGAAGATTGAGGAAGAGGTGTACATTGAGTAGCCGGAAGGTTTTGAGACCTTCGATCGTTGCATGTGTGCCAACTCAAGAGGGATTTGTATGGGCTGAAGCAAGCACCTCGTGCTTGGTACACCATGATCGACAGCTATTTAAGTGGGTTGGGCTTCACCAAGAGTGAAGCAGATGCGAACCTTTACCACATCATGGTAGAAGGTAAGCCATTGATCATTGTTCTTTATGTGGATGATCTGATTTTGACAGGTGATGATCAATTGATCAAGTCTTGCAAGGAGGACCTTGCAAGAGAGTTCGAGATGAAAGACATGGGTCTGATGCACTACTTTTTAGGCATGGAAGTGTGGCAGAATGATGGGGAAGTATTTGTGTCTCAAGGAAAGTATGCCAATGAGATACTCAGGCGCTTTCACATGGAGAAGTGCAAGCCCATGTAGACTCCTTTAGCTAGGAACTGGAGGAAGGAGGATGCTACTGCAGGTGAGGTAGTAGTTGCTATTGTTTATTGGTATCTTGCGGGTTCACTTATGTATCTAGTGAACACACAACCAGACTTATGCTTTGCTGTGAACCAACTGAGTCAAGCTATGGTTCAGCCTACCAAGCTGTTTTGGAAGGCAGTGAAGCATGTGCTGAGATACCTCATAGGCACATCTCAGTATGGATTATGGTACAGACAGACAGAGGGAGTGAAGCTTCAGGGCTTCACAGATGTAGATTGGGCAAGGAGTCCATCAGACCGGAAGAGCACTTCTGGAGGAATCTTCAACCTTGGTTCAACGACAGTTTCCTGGTATAGCAGGAAACAGAGGTCAGTTGCACTTAGCTCAACAAAGGCTAAATACATGGCTGCCAGTCAGGCAACATGTGAGGCCATTTGGATGTGGAAGATTCTAGTGGGATTGTTTGGTTAGAGGATGGATCCAACTGTGATCTACTGCAATAATCATAGTTGTATCAAACTCTCTGAGAATCCAATTTTTCATGATAGGTCCAAGCACATTGAGATCTGGTATCACCATCTTCAAGACTCTGTGGTCAAGAGGATCATGTTGTTGCTGTATGTTTTGACCGAGGAACACGATACAAATATTTTGACTAAGGCATTGTCCAAATGCAAGTTCAAGTTCCACAGAGACAATATTGGGGTTACTGATAATCCCTTTCTTGTTGAGAGGGAGTGTTGAAAATAGCAACAAGAATGCTAAAAATAGAAGTGCTAAAATTAGCACTGCTATAAATAGCATTTCGGGATACATTCCAATTTTAGTTAGTCCCTAAACTAAAATTGAGAATTAAAATTCGAATTTGATCTTAGTAGCTGCTTGTAAAATAATTAATTAATTCATCTTGAGTTAATTAGTTGCAGAAAATCAAACATGAAGTCTATGTGAAGACATGCAATAGTTTCTCCATTGATTGAGGATGAGTTGTACTTTGAGTGTAATTAGTTAGCTTAGTTAACTGAGTTAAGTCCAATTAGATTAGTTCAAATAGTTCGTTGAACTAATTGTGAGTTCAGTTAGTTAATGCATGCATGCATGTAACTGCTACACTTCAGATAACTGAATATTCTCTCATAAATAACTCATGCATGTCAGTTCAGACAGAGACCCAGTTGAGATCAGACGATGGGACAGTGTACTATTAGTTGTAGGAATATTCCATGGAGGACATCTCTTGCATGCCAAAGGAATTCATTCCTTAGAGATTGCATAGTTACTTTTGAGTTTGATGAGTGTGTGATGAAGCCAAATCACACAGGTGGCAGCATTTGACCCAAAGGAAAACTACGCAAGGAAATAGGAGGCTTGGAGGGCTGAGGGAAGGAATATCTTGTGTCTATTCAGTCTGTGAGTTGTGTTGTTTGATTGTGATTTAGTATATTGCATAATATGTTGATCTACAGTGAGATATTCTATAGATTCAGTAAATTTTAAGTTGATCTTGAATTAAGTTTCAGTTTTATGGCTCATCACGAATTCACCTGAATTCCCTAAAATGAAAATCTAACATGAGGAAATGGAATCTTTCTCTTCAATGAAAATATAACTAAGGAAGGGAAGAGACAAACAATATGCAACATAGAAAATGCAACAAATAAGATGCTCAATGCAATTCCATTTTCATGCAACTATTCCTAAATCAATGTAGATGCGAAAACCCTAAATAACAATGCAAGGTTTTTTATTTTCTCCACACTTAATTTTTGAAAATGAGGAAAACTTAGATTTAAAGTCTAATCACTGATTAAAATGTAGTTTTCAGAATGAGGACTAGAACAACAATTCATGCAAGCGATCAATGATCAAATGAAACAAGTTTGCAAGCGACCTAATGATAAGAACAAAGAAAAATTGAAACCAATTCTTACCAAAGGAAATCACACATAAATGCAAACCAAATTGAGGCTTTAGAGATACCACAAGACACTCAAGACTCAGGGAAGGTTAGCTAGAAGTAGGTTGGTCAAGGCAACACTGAGAACACAAGGCAAATTTTGTGCAAAACATTGATCAACGCAGGTGTAGAAGAGGCACTAGTGCTTTGTAATGCAGGCACAGAGAGGGCCCAGGTGGGGTTCCATGCTCTCTCAGGAGACTAGAGGGTGCATTGGTCCTAGGAATGAGGATTCTGACACAAAAATTGGAAACATGACTCAATGAAATCACTTCATAGGTTTATTCTTAGCTTATTAAAGCAACAAAGGTATATGAAATAGGTAAAGTAAACAAAATGGACAAACAAACCACCAAGGGAACACATTGCTCCCTAGTATGGTCGCCAATTTGTTACACGAAATTTATAACTGCAAACAAAAATATCTCCCTTAGGTTTGGTGCTTAATGTAGAACACCAGAATGACAAAGGACCCAATATTTTCCTTAAAGTAAGTAAATGAGGGGATGAAACCTACTTGGAATATATCGTATGTTTCACTCCTTCTTTGGCTTGAAAGCTCTAATCCTAGCTCTAACTTCCAAAATTAGAACCTGCACAACTAGACAACACAAGCCAAGAAACTATGAGATCTATGTAGCATCATCTATTTACTTTATTCAATAGATCAACATGGTATTGAAATATATGAAATAACAAAATCACATATAGGAAAACAAAGAACTCTTTGTATTGATATAAATGGAGTGAGTTACAACCATAAATAGGTGTTGATCTTGTAGAAGAGCTTGTCTAAGTTGTTGACTTATCTTTCCTTTGTCACAAAGTGCACCTCCAATTACCCTAAATTCATGAAAGTATAACTCTCACAACAACAACAACATAAGGGTATAATCACTCTCCAAAAGCTGACCCCTTGCATATGGAAGGCTGTGAATATATAGAGGAGTGAGGTAAGTTGGGATTTATTATCCTTTTACCAATCTTGGGATTGAGATACACTCTTTATGGGAGGATGAGATCTAAGGATAAGGGATGGAAACTCCAAGGTAGAATAGGAAAGGATTTGAAAATTTTATTTGAGGTAATTGGTTACAAAATATCCTAGAAGCTTCTGGAAATGGAGGCTTCAGGATTCTCTCTCTTTTCGCTGAATTTATAGAACCAAAGCAAGTGAAAAGGGGATCAACCTACAGGTGATCAATGCAGGCCATAGTGGAGCAACCTGTAGGTGAATTCTGTCCAACAAGAGGCCAGGGTGCATTGGTCCTAAAACAGGCTCAAATAATGCAGTTTAGGGAAAAAAACTTTGGGCAATGAGAGAGTCATGCATAGGGATTTGTGAAATGATGATGTAAAGGAGAAATCGGATTTTGATTGATTCGATTAGGAGGCTGATTGATCAGATGAGACAAAATAGCTTATAAAATGTTGGACACCTAATCCTAAAGGGTTAGCGTGGAAGCCGAATGGACAAGCAGTCCAAGGGACCTTGGGATGTGAATCCCAACGATCAACATATTGTACTATAAATGTACATCTTTTGTGAATAAAATTGTACTGAATGATTTATCTTTCCTATTGTTTTCTTATTTGTTCTCCCTGACCATGTCGTTTAACATGGTATCAGAGCAGGCGTATTCCTGCCCTGCATAATTATTTTGAGCCATTTGTTTTATGGCTTTTCTGTGCTGGTCAGTTCTGCCCTATTATTAGTTTTTCATATTGCAGCACTTTAATGCTAGAACTTGAGAATCCTCATTGTGAGCCAGTCCTAACGCTCCACTAAAATTTGTTCTCTGACAAAAGCTATTATACTATGTCCTCTGCATCAGACTGATAACCTGACTGCATAAATGCGTTGAAGATGCTCAGCTTGGGCATTTATCTTCCTTGGAAACCTAACGCTCCTACGCACTTGAAGCTCTACCAACCCCTATTTTTAACAGCTTTCTGCAATTCTCTGCCTACGGTTCCCCAAATAGAAAATGTGCGTTCTTGTAGAAACGTTACTCCTGAATTTTAGATTGTAGAATACATGGATGTGAATGGTATCCGGACCCTGTGTGACCCGTGGCTGTAACCTCCTGTTTGATAAGAGTGTCGATTGGATCGAATTGGGCGGAGGAGAGCACCAGGGGTCTGTCTGGATTCCATCCAGTGGGCGCAGTGTGTTGGTATCAGCGTCAAACAATTCAACATATCGATATGCGACTTTAGGAATTTTAGCATCTTTACAAAACATATTGAACACCAGTTCAAACAATTCTTCATCGCATCGCTCGATCACATTAACTATCCAAGAAAGTGCGGAACAAGCATTAGAGGTTTCAAATTTGGCACTCAACCCTTTCAGAAGTGCAGACCTGCAAGCTTCCGCAATGGATTCATTGGCACGTTCAATGTTGGCACTAAACTCTTTCAGAAGTGCAGATATGCATATTTCTGCGAAAGATTCATTTGCCTCAAAGTGAGCTACGATATATTCTTCAATATACTCGCGATTAACAAATGAACCACTGGAAATTGTAGACAACATTCTCTGGAGAGTCTGCTCCAGCATATGTAGACCCCCAAGATCCGGTTTGCATTGGCTCATGCCGAGTCTATCACTTAAATCAGCCAAAATACTTATTTCCAGAGAGAATAAAAGGGCTCTGAGTTTGACTTCTTGTTTAGTGCTCCAAGGAACGGCACTCAAATATTTCATACATTCTTCCATGCATTGTTGAAACAAGAGTTCGGAAACAACTGGTAGAATAGCAAGGGCTTCATCCACATTTGAGAAACGCAAGGGTTTACCTGCATGAGAAGAATACATGAGTTGAATACATTTAATATAAATCTCACCGTTGTAACGCCTTGGTACAGTGATTTCAAAAGGCGTCGTCTTCTCCACGGACCAGCGCTCAGACAACAAGGTGTTATAGAATTCGGATTTTCTCAGCACAATGGAATGAAGATGAAGAAGATTTCTTTGGTACTCAGTTCCATCTTTGTAGATTAACTGTAATTGAATGTCAGCGGTGCTGTGATCTCCAAATTGAAATTGATCAGCCATTGCTACCTGCAAATGGAAATTTTTCAGAACCCTGCAAATGTATTACATGTGTAGTGCTGTCAGTTGCAATATTTTGTTTTTATAGGAAGGAGACGAGCTGGGGAAAGAATCGAGCAATGGTGAATCAGTAGCGTGCCATGGCAATTGGGATGTATGAGCAGCTTACACATAAAGTGAATCATGATCGAAGATAACGAGACCGTGGGGGAACTGCAGGCGGTCCATATCTTCATGGGAAACTCCTAAAGGCCAGCCATTGTGGGATATTGCTTTGCTCGAACTAGGGTTTGGACGATATTGCTTGCTTATCCGAGGTGAATATTCTGTTCAACACTTGTTCGGATTCGAACTCGGATTGTTACCTGGATTGTTTACCTTAAAGGGGTTGATTTGTGTGTCAGCTGAGGGCTGTTGCCTTGCATTGATTATAAGAAGGCCGAGCGGAGTTGTATGAGTTACAAACCAGTGAAACACTGTGCACCATTGTTTGTACACTGTCATAACATTCAACTGTTTCTGTTGTAAGCTCACTGTGTGCCAATTATATATATATATATATGCTGTTCCTTTCATGAAACAAGGAGTAGACATTAAAATTGCAGCAGCGGAATTATTAGTTATTTGTGACAAAAATTATTAAGTTTCCACTATTGGTCAACACTTTTACAACATTTGCCATTTTATGATAAAGTTCTTGTTTCTATCTGCAACGGTACTGCGGACAAACTTTCAGATTTGATATTTTGAAAAGGCTTCTCTGATTAGTATAATATTGATGCTCTTCTTCCAAGTTACCACAAATTCATTGAAGCATTGTTTTGAAATGGATCGAATGGATGATGTATTAGAGTTACTGAATACCC